>NJDC01028271.1:160062-171006 GCA_002245475.1 Calephelis virginiensis | reverse complement strand
AGTCTCCGAAACCGGCGTGTTTGTATGAAAAGGGTAATGAATGTGAAGGAAGCAAGACAGGTTTGTCAGGATCGTGAGGTCTGGCACTCGATACTCTTTGCCTACCCCGTAAGGGACTTGGCGTGAAGATATGTATATGTATGTAGTCTCTGTATAAAGGCATACATATTAATTTATTTATTTAACACTTTATTACACACAAAAACTAAAATACACAATATACACGAGAAGTTAAAAATGCACAAAAGGCGAGCTTATCTCTAACTAAAGAAATTTCTTCCAGCCAACCGAAAAAAAAATTAAGTTGTAAAAATAAAATGGAAGGCATGGTGTACAAAAAACAATTAACTTTAGCTATACTTAGAACAAATAAATAAAAATATACCAATAAAATGTGTAAAAAATAAAACAAGTACAATTATTAAAATATCTTAGTAGGATAATATATGAGTATGTTATTGTGTCAACGATAAGTAATGTTCCTTCAATATTTTCTTAAAAGTAGGTAAAGTAGGTAGGTAGGTAAGTAGGTATTTCTCTAAACAACCAAATTGTTACATGGATTTTGGTATTATCACGCAACTTGTGTAGTAGAGTGAAGAATTATTATTGCCTTACTTCCACGAGTGCTTAATTAGCTTAATTATACAAAATCTTTGTAAACTATATATCGGGCGCGCTCAGAGACATTCTCGTTAATTTTCATAGAGATTAAATGTTGATCGACGTCTTTGAGTGCCACCTTAAGTGTTATTTTGGTGTACAAACTATAACATTACTAGGAAATTTCAAGTGAATCCATTTAGTCAGTATTCAGTGTTGGTGTGAAAGAGTAATCCATCCACCCATCCTCACAAATATTCCAATTTGTAATGTAGCTAGCTTCCACCTGCGACTTCACTCGAGGACTGATTCTTTATTGTTGTCTAGATGTTCCTATTGAACAAACTACATATCCGTGAAGTCATCCATATCCGTTTAATAGTTCTGTGAAAGATTAAAAAACATACATTCATCCTCGTATACATCCACATTTGTAGGTCGATTTTCATGTAAACTTTCCCTTAACATTATTTTGAAGGTTATTTAAAAAATAGCCTTTGTTTGAACTCGTATATTTAGTACATGAATATCAATTTCTTCAAAATCAGTTTAATGGCTTAGCACTGTAGAGCATCAGACAAATAGACTGACTTTCGCGTTCATAATATTCGAATGGGTATTAGTCGGAACTTGGAAGTAGTATGAGTAGGGTGTTGAATAAGTTTGATGTTGTATACTCGAAGTTAATAGACTACTTGGTATCGATAGACTTAAGTGCTATTCTGCTCATTTCATGTTCTAGTGCACGTTGTGGTTAGAACACTAATTGGCCAATATCTACGTCGGTAATAGCACTAATTGTTAATAAGCTGGCTTTTAGTGGAATATTAAGGCCTTTAGACCTTTTTACTAACAATCTGTGAAATCGCAATGTGCGAAATGAATATTGATATCTTAATGTAGACACGATGTACGTTTACACCCTTATTAACAAAAGTTACGCGCCTTTTGATCTGGTGTCTTACTTAAGTTTTGTTAGCAAAAGTGAAGTTATACACCAGAGCCCTTACCATGTTTTTGGCTTATGAAGTTTACTATACTTGCTACTGTCTCTGTAAAAAATATGAAAACTTTGAACAGCGCCTCTGTTAGTAACTAAGAGAAACTTATTTTAGACCAAAAGTGTCATAGATACCGAACGTAATCTATACCAACTCATAGTAAAAGCTCAGATCAGCGGCCACGTAATTTTTATTATTAAGGGGGAGTTTTCGCGCCTTAGAGATAAAATACGATCGTACTTGGTTTTTTTCGTAATTTTTGAATTTCATCATTATATTATGACATTAGTAAATTTTGGTGGAATTAAGACAATTTTGTTCAGTGAAAATGCACCAAATCCCGCCAAATCTCATTAAATGAGCTTGAGTAATGAGGCCACCGCTTTACCCAAGACCCTAACACGACTTTCTTTGACGACTTATGACTAATTTTATATAATTTAAGCCCGATTTAATTAAATCGTGTACCTTGATGCAAATTTCAACTTTGTTAACGGCACATGCTAACGCTAGTGCCAAAAACTAAATAAAATAAAACTGGCTAAGTGCGAGTCCGACTCGCACCCGAAGGGTTCCGTACTATCACCAAGTAGTAAATTACAAACTTATAGATAGGTTTTCGATACATATCGGGGCAGAATGACGACACTCACGCGATTACGCGCGGTTGTGGCTCGCTCCGTGATGTTACCTCCCCCGCTACCCGCGCAACTGTTTCTTAGCAACCGCCTCGCGCTAGCGCCACCACCACACCCAGATTAGATATTTATTTTTATAGTTAATATACTTCAAAATATTTACTTACAAAAATTCAAAATTCTACCTGTTTATTATGATCGAGTAAAAATTGCTTAAAAATTACGTTTGTTGTATGGGATTTTTTTACCCTCCCTTAATATTTCCTTTATTGTTATTTAATTGTTTATTTTGAAAGGTAAGATACAAGTCAATATTCTGTAAAAAATTGAAGCGTTTACCTGTTGCCGTTGTTAATAGTAAGCAAAAAAATACGAAAATACACGTTTATTGTATGGCGACCCCTTTAATTTTTCTTTTAACTTAAAAGTTATTTGTTGTTGTAGCCGCAACGGAAATACATAATTTGTGAGAATTTAAGTTTTCTAGCTATCACGGTTTATCAGACACAGTCTGGAGACAGGCAGGCAGACAGACAGCGGAGGCTTAGTAATAGGGTTCCGTTTTTACCCTTTGAGTACGGAGCCCTAAAAAGGAAAGATTTACACATGAAGCAATATAGTACTGGAGGTTCCTAACAGAGACCTGATGTCATTTCCAAATACTGCTGACTCACTCTAATGTACTGACCTCTCTTTCTGAAAGTCTTGTGATATAAATTTAAAAAAGTCAAAATGAAAGAGAGGTCAGTACTTCAAAGAGAGACAGCAATATTTGGAAATTACATCTGTTCTTTATAAGGAGTGTAAATTACAATAGAAGTTTATGGCTTCATGTACAAAATGACAGTTATTGTCCTTGTGAGTATCCTTGCCTACAGTTGTACTACATCTTTATTAATATTAGTTCCGTGGACTCTTGCTACACTCTTATTACAGCTATTAGCGCTAATATTGGCAAAAATCAAAAAGGCACAAATCATTAATGACGAATCTACTAGCGTACATTGAGATATAGATCTAACCTTCGCAATTAATGCATTATTTTGAAACAAATTTGGTTAACATAAAAAAAGGTTATAGTAAGCTAACCTTAAAAGATAGAAATGTGCTGTCGCGGACTTTTTTTAGGACTTTTAAAGGGGAACAATTCTTTCAGACATGATTTTTTACGAAACTTTCACCGTTAACGCAGCGCACGCTCTCAATAGGAAAAAATCCCCCGATTTTAAAACATTTATCATTGCGTAAACATTCATCTTAGTGTGATGATGTATAGCCTATAGCCTTCTTTAATAAATGGACTTTCTAACACTGAAAGTTCAAGCAAACAAGCAAACAAACTCTTCAGCTTTTTAACATTAGTATAGATAGTATAGCTTTTGGTTCCAAGCTCTTACAACAAAATATAGACGAACTGCTTTCATACCAACTTAGTCATAAAAGGCGAGTTTCGGTTCATTTTATTATGAGAAAAATCTGGAAAATTATTTTTTCTATACTAAACACATTTAGCGGTGACGTGGTTTTGCACGTTTCCATGTTTATATTCTTTTATAATAAGGTTGATAAGTATACTATTGATTAAATTACCGCTATAAAAAGTAGCCTATGTTCTTTCGTTCCTCGTTAGGTGTGTAAATACACAAAGTTTCACAATTATATTTTCAAAAATGACGATTTTTCATACGAACATTCGTCACCTGTTTTTACCCCTATTTTCTCCCCCCTTTTTTCGCTATAAAAGTAGCCTATGTTCTTTCATTCCTAATAAAGTGTCTGAATACAAAGTTTCACTGTTATATCTTCAAAAATGACGATTTTCCATACGAACATTCGTCACCTCTTTTTACCCATTCTCCCTCATTTTTTAGCGATAAAAAGTAGCCTATGTTCTTTTGTTTATCATAAAGTGTCTAAATACAAAGTTTCACTGTTACAGCTTTAAAAATGACGAATTTCCATATGGACATTCATCCCCTCTTTTTACCCATTCTCCCCAATTTTTTGCAATAAAAAGTAGCCTATTTTGTTCTTCAAGGTCTGTTCTATCTCTGTACCAAATTTCATCAGAATCGGTTTACTGGTTTAGGCGTGAAAGCGTAACAGACAAACAGACAGTCAGAGTTACTTTCGCATTTATAATATGAGTAGGTATAGTAGGGATTTTTAACCAGTTTTGCTACTACGTGTATCATAATTTCTTTGTGTGTTTTTCGTTACAGATAAACTGATGTACGTGGTTCATTGTTATGGACTTATGGTAAAAATTACTGTTAAATATTATTCCTACGCAAATTGTGCCTCATAGGGGTTGATTTTCAAAAAAAACTTAGATATGTATCTCATAATTTGTATTCCAGAGCATTATTTCAGTGTCACGCAAAATATTTCAATAGAATTAAATTTCCCATACATACTTAGCCACCCCCTTAAACCCCCAATAGGGTGAATTTCGAAAAACCCTGAAATATGTGTTTCAATATTTGTACTAAAAATTATTAATTCAAAGTTTCATCCAAAAATGTGCAATAAAAATATTTTTCTCATACAAACATTTCCACCCCTTTTAACCCTTTTAGGGGTTGAATTTCCAAAAAATAATATGCCTATGTCCTTCTCATGCATGCAAACTATCTACATACCAAATTTCAGCAAAATCGGTTGGGTGGTTTAGAAAAGGCAACAGACAGACAGACAGAGTTACTTTCGCATTTATAATATTAGTGTGGACAGGATATAACCCATTTGGACGGGCCGGGACGAGGCGCATCGCAGCGCAGTTATCCGCCGAGATCGCTTGCATACATTTTATTTTATTTTATTTTATTGAATACATTTTGCAACACCCACTGTGCCGGGGCGCATTGGCGTGAATTTTTCCGCGATTTTTTTTTCATTGTTTTTGAAATAAAAACAAAAAAAGATGAATCAGTCGTGATAGTTAAACCGAATAAGCTGAAAATTGATGGAGAGGTAGCTTAGAACCGGCTGAAGGACATAGAATACATTTTATCCCTTACTACAGCGAGGAAACTAGGAAAAACGACATTTTAATTTTTCCCATACAAACTGAACGGGCGGAACGAAGTTCGCCGGAACAGCTAGTGAATAATTATCAATCGCAGTAAAACTGCAAAAAACTGACTCCAACCATTTCCTTTGGTACCACGTCGCGATTTCGAAAGATAGCAATTGTTCCGAACTGGTCCCACATAAATTTCATCAACACCCTACTCATATCGTTCCATATATCATCGATGAGGTCGTCAAGATAAGTGAAAAATGAATGCATTATTAAGTACCTGTACTATCTCAAAAATCACTACTCGGATCACAATAAAATTATTGTCTTTCTAAAAAAAAAGGTGTGTATGCGATTCACACACGATAGAAGTGAAACTTCAGTAAATCGACAAAAGGATGAGATGAATATATATTTGTGTCTCTTACCTGCAAAAGAATGAGATGAATATATATTTGTGTCTCTTACATGCAAAAGAATGAGATGAATATATATTTGTGTCGCTTAACTGTCGCTTTTCCGTTGCGGGTTAAAAACGGGTTTTGAAATCACAACGATTCTAAAGAAGTTTCACTTCAAATATAACCATCAATGGTGGTGATTTTGTTGTTCACAAACTAAACTTATTTTAGACGCATGCTATCTTTTTCAAATGAAACAAAAACAAAAGAGATGTAAGTGTTTAGACATGTCACATTAGCCCGAGTGTTGTGATGTTTTTGAACAACGTTTTTCTAGCGATATATTAAACGTTTGTAGAAATGTCGTGGACAAGTCTATACACGACAATTATACAAACGTTTGAGAGCACTAAAAGTGTTTTGTTTCTTTCAAAGAAGATAGCGATAACTTAAAATTAATTTAGTGAGTGTGCTACAAAATTGCCACCGATGTCGGTCTTTAATAACCGACCGATATCGGTGCCGATCAACAAATATCAAATAAATATTCCTGGACAAGTTACACAAATTAAATCTAACCCCAAAGTAAGCAAATTATATGCTTGTTTTATGGGTGTTAGTCAACGATACTAATACATACAAATACTTATGATACCAGAATAAATTAAATATCAGAATTGAGAATGAAATCTTTTTTTGGGGGTGGTTTAAATAAAGAATACAGTCAATTTTAAACCAATATTTGCGCTAAAACTAGCACAATAAGTAGTTTCTATACTTCTTATCGTCGGTGCTTGGTGGAATTCCATTCTTGAAACAATTTATTCACAACACTTGTACTTTCCACAATACATTTTTTTCTATTTTTATAGTTTAGCCAACCGGTTTCGCTATACAAGCATCATCTCGCTATATAAGCTCGTACAGCGAAAGCGAATTATAGGGCAATATCGCTCTGATATTTGTATAGCGAAACCGGTTGGCTATAGTATAAAAATATATTGTGGAAAGCACAATAGCACAATAAGGTTTCGGACATGTATTCAAAATGTCCACAAATGACAGGCACTGAATGTTAATCAGTAGTAAAGCAATATCACAGTACACAGCAATTTAAATCCGAACCAGAACTGAATATGTCTCGCAAATCCTATTACACGGCATTTGAATACCAAACGCGGACGTTTTGAAACAATTAACTTCAGCCACTAGTCTATTGTTACAAGTTTACAACTTTGATTGACTTCTTCTATTCCAAGCGCACTCTGACGTCATATTAATTTACAATCACGATTCAAACTCTTATTAATATTTCAGGGCTGATGAAATTGATTAATAATTAAAATAATAATGATTGAAGTGAAAACTTCTTTAGCGGCGTTGCGCACTTTTTTGGAATGGGTAAAAACTTCTAAACTCGCGTCAGGACATGTGACTTGATCGAAAATTCGTAAGACGGCGCAGAGCGCTTGAGCGACTGTTCGTGTTGTCATGTTTGTGTACGATAGCGCAATAAATGAATATTGTATTCTACCACATAAATGATAGTACTTTCATACTAATAATTAAAGCAATTCTTGCAAAATTATTCCCTAACCATTCCAAAATATCAAAAATGCTTAACGTTAATATTCAAGTATTCACTTCTGCTGACACTCCTGTCGTTTTGTATTATTATTTATTGTTCACTAAAACAAACCTAGTTCAGCATCCTGAGTTACAGGTCACTAGTGCCCGACCATGTTGACTTATTACAATAACTTACCTTAAAAATTCATGAGAAATTAAGTTTTATATGTGGAGGAGAGGCAGGCATGGGCGACCGTGTTGGAGCGGTGGAAGGAGGACCTAGCCCCACCTATCCCTGGACAGGCGACGGTGGAGGTTACCCGCCCGGTCCTCCGAGGGTGGTTGCAGCGGCGGTTCGGGTCGCTGACGTTCCGACTTGTGCAGGTGCTTTCCGGACATGGATGCTTCGGGAAGTATCTGCACAAGATCGCGAGACGGAAGGCGACCTCCGCCTGCCACGAGTGCGGGGTGCCAGAAGATACGGCGTCCCACACGCTGGGAGGGAGCGTCGCGTCCGAACAACAGCGACGTACTCTCTCACTCTCAGCGATCGTAGGAGAGGACCTCTCGCTGCCGAGCGTTGTCAACGCTATGCTCGGTAATGACAGGTCCTGGCAGGCGGTGGCCTCCTTTTGCGAAGAAGTCATGACGCAAAAGGAGACCGCGGAGCGGGCGCGGGAGGACGATCTCAACACAGGCCCGCTCCGGCGTAGGCGGACCGGGGGCGCAAGAAGGCGGTTCCTACGCCTTCAAAGCGCCTCCGTTGCGGGTCTGCCGGGGGGACTTCAGTGGCCGGAGTTGCTCCTCTTTCAGCGCGGGAAGAGGCCTGGTAAGGACCGGGCCCTAGCCGCGGAGCGAGATGGTGAAGGTGATGGCGACCCCATCTCGCTCATTGCCGGGCGGCAGGAAGCTCATAGTGTTGTTTTTAGTCGGTTCGAGTCCGACATAATCCGTTGCTCTCCTCCAAGAGCAGCGGGTATCCTAGGGGATTTTCCACACTATCCCCCCCCTTCGACGTCTATCAGTTATCAGTTACACGGTTGGGATCATACGTAATCTGCGAATTTTTTTTCAATAAAGCACATAGTTTATAAGACTGTCGTATAGTGAGTGACTAACGCTTGCATTACTGTTTAATGGACTTCAAATACGATTATTTATGCTGGGTCAATACTTTTGCCCAGGGATGACTAGTGTAATATAATCTACAAATAAAAAGTCAGACATTTAAGGTTCCTTATTGTCAAGCATTCGTAAGAATACTAGCTACTCTGGCAAACTTCGTTCCACCCGTTCAGTTTGTATGGGAAAAATAACAATGTTGTTTTTCCTAGTTTCCTCGTAATAGAACGAGATAGAAAGTATTTCAAGTCCGTCTTCTGGTTCTAAGTTACCTCCCTATCAATCTTCTTCTCGAGTTACAAACACTGTAACAAACACGGCTTTCTTTTACATACAGAGCGCCATCTAAAACACCAAGTTTTGAGAATCGGTTTGGCGTCGATAAGACTTTCGATGTATGAAGAAATTAAAATTTAGAAAAAAAACAATTTTTTATTTGTATCCGTCGCAAAATCCAAGACGCATTTACCATGCAACGTCAATAAAAACATAAAACTGGTTCTCATCGACCGCAGTCGCATTCGCAGGTTGATGACGTCATGACTTGTACTAGGTACAACATAGATTGACAACAAGTGACTCATTTTTGCGGACTGTTTTAAATAAATTGTAAACGTGACAATTGCAATTTAGCAATAGCATTAAAATGCAGTACCATTTGAGCCTCTACCCACTTGTATTAAAATTTGACCGATCTATTCAAAGTAACTCTGTATATAGATACAGATATGTTGAGAGTAGCAAGCAATATTTGACTGGATAACTCAAAATAGCATTTTATTTTACTAAAAAATATAAATTTGTTTTAACAGTATTTATGTTAATGATAAAGTTACATTTGCGATGAATTAAAATGAACTGTATATTTGGCTATATCTTTTTCAAACCAATTTACATTCAAAGTTTTATTGAGATCAACAGCATACATTTTTTTATATTTTTAACACTCTTTTGTAATTTTTTGGTGCAAATTGAACTTTAAAGTTATGATATAAAATAGATTTCAATAATGTATTTTCCACTTAGCGAATTGACTATTATCTTTGGGCAGATGTACGACAAGATATCGCCTTGCGAAACGTCATAAATATTAACCATAAGAATGAAGAAGAAGTCAAGAATTAAATGAAGAAAGAGCCAAGAATGGTTGTGTGTGTTATCAGTACGCTTTTTAATTTGTATTTGGATAAAATATGCCTTCCTAGTACGACTATGAGTTGTATTGGTGGCCAAGTGGTGAACTAACTATCTGTTTTATGCAGATGATGCTGTACTTTTTTATGATATTGGAAGGCAAACAAGCAGACGGATTACCTGATGGTAAGCAATTCACGCCGCTTAAAGACACATAAGGTGGTAATGATGCGTTGCCAACCTGAGGCCGGGACGTAAGGCCTCGAGCGAAAATAAGTTTACCGGCTACCTTACCCTCCAAACCAGAACACGTCATGACGGTTTGGCGCCAGGAATATGTAAGGCGGTGGTACCAATCACGGTGAGTCGCTGCCAAAGTCTACCACCTATTTTTTTCTTCTTATTTTGTTAATAACAATTGGAATTTTTAACCTGCACCAAAATCCTTCAAACATATTTTTTTACGATTACGATTACGAAGTGATTACGAAACGAATGAGCCATCGTTCATATTTTTAGGACTTTTATCTATATTTTTCACGATTTTGAACTTTTTGACTAGACTATTAGTCAAGTAGAAATATGCATCAAATTTAACAAAATCGGAATTCAATTATAATTAGTCATAAGTCATGTCAGGACTTGGCTAAATCAGTGGCCTCATTACTCAAGCTCATAGTGAGATTTGGGCCAACGAGGAAATACACGATACGCTAATTCCTTCATGATTATTTAATTTGTGCACTTTCACTGAACAAAATTGTACAAATTGCTACCAAAATTAACTAATTTCACTCAATATAAGCACGAAATTTAATAATTATGTAAAAACTTCGACCATCTCGAATCTCGATGCTCTTATATCGTCCTATATGTGTCACCTGGTGGTTCATATGACCCGTCTATTTTTGGCATGGGCCTGTAGTCTATATCGTATCTGGGCTTATTTTAAATAGTTTGAATAGTATTTCTCAAGTTTTATGTTAAAAATAGCCCTTATAAAAGATAGGTTTTTACAAAAATATTTTTTTTGCGAAAAACTTATTCTCTTAATTGTTGATTTCGTGTAAAATTAAGTGAAATCAGACATTTTGCATGATTTTGTTCAGTTAAAATTAACATGTAAAGTTTTAAGAAATTAATTTCATTTGTTTTCTTTTTTGCCTCCAAATTTTACACGAGTTTAGGTGAAAATTACGACTACATTAACGTAAATTACTATGACTTATGACTACTTTACATTATTAAAGCTAGGTCTAGAGAATTGGGGTATAACTTAATAGAAATTAATTAAACATGACTAATGGCAGATGTTTATGCTTATGCAAAAATTAAAAAAAAAACTTTTTTTTAATGTGACGAAATGCGTCAAGGTTTTTGGCGCCATCGAGAGAAAAGATGGTCGAAGTTTTTTCATAATTATTGAATTTCGTGTTGATATTGAGTGAAATTAG
>NJDC01028271.1:106571-135523 GCA_002245475.1 Calephelis virginiensis | reverse complement strand
TGGTTGGGGTTACTAACGCTTTAGTCTTAACGGCCAACATGATCGACGTGTTGTATTTAGATTCTGTGATCACCTCACACTGTGTGATGTGATCACCTCTGTGGTCTAGTGGTTCAGGTATTAGACATAGCATGAGGTCCCGGGTTCGAATCCCGGGTCGAGCAACAAAAAGAAAATTTGGGATTTCCTATTTTCTAATTTAAAAAAAAGTTACTCGGGATTGGATATGTGCCCGGTTGGCGATAGGCCACCTATCACATTGTGGGACTTAGCGTCTTCGGGTAGTCATGGGTGCCCTGGTTGTGCCTCTGCCTACCTCTTCGGGGATATGGGCGTAAAGATACTTACTACTCACTTTTTTAGATTTTGGTGTGCCGCGAACTGTAATTGAATAAGGAGGGGTGTAGGTACCTGGTGAGATCTAGGTTAACATTCTACGATCATGGTTCGAGTATTATCCGATGGTAGTGTCAAGAGCCTCGGAAACCGTCGTTTTTTATGAAAACAGTAATGAATGTAGAAGAATTTAGGCAGGACTCCAACGATGATACCGCGAGTGCCTAACTACGCCGACTAACCGCGAGGCTCGAGTTCGATTCCCGACGGGAGAGATATTTGTGTGATGAACATTTAGATGTCTGCATTTTCTGGGTCTGGATGTTTATTAAATTTATTCTGGTTTCTATTTAAGTATTTATATGAATGAGTATCGTTAACTAACACCCGTAACATTAGCATATAATTTTCTTATTTTGGGGTTATATTCAATTTGTCTAACTTATCCAGGGATCAAGGGACTTAATACTTCGCACTCGTTTCTCTCTACCTACTCCACAAGGGATTTGGCGTAAATGTATATATGACTAATATTAAAAGTTTAACAAGTCATTGTTACAACCATTTACGTGTATGTGTGAATTGAAGGTCAATAAACTTAATACAACATACTTATTAAATTACTGAAACATGATATTGGATGTTTTCGGAATTCCCAGTTTCCGTCTCCATCTTTTCCGTCATCAGCTTGCTGAGTGTGAGTTTCGAACGAAAGAAAGAAATAAAGAAAATGTATTTATTTGCGGAATATGCGTATTGAAGTTGTTACAAAATTATTTGAGCTTTCCAACATATTCTACCACATTGTGGTATGCAAATATTTAAATATTTATAAAAGTAATGATTTAATTATGTACACAATGTTTTAATGTTCATACAACAAATAGTTTTATACTTATTACAATCTAAATTATAAATTACAAACAAATTTAAATTGTTAATAAATTTAACCCTGTCTACCGGAAACCCACGTTTACCACCTAGCCAGTTTAAAAGTAGCCGAATTTACTTACTACCGCGTTTGCGTTTGGAAGAACCAAATGTATGGAATAATTTAGTTGTTTCGACTATCCGCTAGAGGCGCTAACAATAACTCCATACTTACTAGTTACTAATAACTTACTAGTAAAGCAAATCATTTCAAAAAGTCACACTTGGCACAGTGTTCAATATCATAACATTGCATAGTTACAAAGTTATGTACGAGCATATATAGGGATATATACATATTCACGCCAAATCCCTTACGGGGTAGGCAGAGAGTATCAAGTGCCTCACGATCCTGACAAACCTGTCTGGCTTCCTTCACATTCATTACCCTTTTCATACAAACACGCCGATTTCGAAGGCTCTAGACACCACCCTCGAATAATATCCAAGTGATTTGATCGTGGAATGTCAACCTAGGTCTCCCCGGGTACCTACATCCATCCACATCCTCATTGTATATCTGCTAGTACACATGTACTCTACGGACATTTATTTGTATGTGTGGAACGTGTGTAATAGATATTTCGTTCTCGAAACTTCGTTCTGCGCTCGTAAGACAGATCAGTGTTTTTAAGATACAAAATCACATCTTAAAAACATTGATCTGTCAAAATCAGAATGTACCTTTTAATAGGGATTCAAGACGGTTGTAAATATTGATCGTAAACGTTGGTTTGCATCTATCTGGACCGAAAATTTCATCTTAATTTAAAATTAAGCAGTAGGAACAAAGTTTTCTCCTGGGTTACCTTTGTTGGAAGACGTGTTTACAACCATCTAGAACGTCTTTAATTCACGAGAAGCAAATGACTTCCGTAAAGTATATTTGTCCTAAGGTATATAATCAATTGAGTATGCTTTACAATCCAGATACAAGATTTGACCCTATCAAACGAACTTACAAAATAACAAGTCCAATTCAATAAAAGTTCATAAAATAATTTTCTTCAGTCAAGGGGTTAGCGCGCACGACTAATTCTACCTACTATTTACGAGGCTAGCATTCGATTACCGAAGGAGCAGGCATGTGTTTTCATTAAATTTAGTCTGGTTAAGGATTTTTAAGTTTTAGTATCTTTGACTAACATTTGTATAACAAGCATATAGGTAATTTGCTTACTTTGGGGTCAGGTAGGTGTAATTTGTTCAGTCTGCTATATCTATATATTAATAAGTGATGCCAAAAATTTGGAGCCCTTTTTACGTAAATTGCGCGAATGGACGAGTATGAAGTATAGCACACATATAGTTTATGTATAGGAGAAGTGCAGAACGCTATTATTTTTCAATAATAATGCTTATGTACTTTACATTAAAACAATAAATAAAACATTACCCACACTACCTTGACACACACAAACAAATATATTGATGGTAACGATAATAGATCACAGATGGCGCACTAAAAATTTTGGAAACAAAGTACTTGGTCTTGAGAAATGCAGATGGCGTTCTTATCAACAAGATATTAAAATTTATTATGGTCGAATTTCGACCAATAGGCGACCACTAGTTAAATTTCGTAGGATGACAGAAGTTAGGCAGTAAATAAAATTTGCAACTGTTATCTGATATATACATTGCAACTGTTATATAATATAACACGACAGGAAAATGTTTTGGGAATTTTAGGAGTTTCTATTTCATCATCAAATCAGTAGGGTTACTCTTGAATCTCGATTTGACACATATCGGAAATTGGAATCGGGTAGGTATGTCATTTTAGGTACTCTTGAACACAATGCTAGCGAATTATTATATTGTAACGAGTCGTCAGTTCTCCTATCTAAGTACATTACTGCACAATGAAATAAACAAAACCTTAAACACATCTTAAACATAGTCGCTTTTTGCACTCTCTAGAAGTAAAAGGATAACTTCTAGAGAGTGCAAAAAGCGACTTACAGAATGGTTACAAAGTCAAGATTATGTTAATGTTGAAAGTCTCATCTGCAGTAAAACTAGGAAATGAATATCCAATATAATGTACAATATAAAACACTGTAAGGTCTATGATGTTCTTTTTAAAAATGTTTTCACACACATATGCTTAAACACATCCTTTTCACACACATTTAATAATAGATGTACATGCTCTTATACATAGATATATACACATAAACGCACCCGCTCACACAACAACTCGCACATACAAACACAAATACACACACACACATAATTTATTTTTGATAATTTGTTTTTATTCTAATATTGTACTTAAGGAAATTTGAATGCGTCATATCATGTATAAACATCTACCTGTTCCTGGAGATGAAGTTAGTAACTGCGACACAGTCGTATGGCTATTGCGGTTGCTATCGTACTACAATCATATTTTGTAAATTTGTACCGTTTCAAATAAAGTTTTATTGCTATTATTAACACTTAGTTTAAACAAAATTATTGTATAGTAATCGTTATTTATTTTTTTTGGAATATTAGTAATCTGCTAGTACTGTGTTCAAGAGTATCAAATCCGATTTCAATTTCCAGGCTTGTTGTTCAGGCTTCTATATTTATTTAATAGGATGATAGAAATTAGGCAGTAAATTAAATTTGCAACTGTTATGAAGCAAATTAAAATGAATATGGAAAATTTCATGTTTTTAATTCAATCCTCATAAAACACGACTCAATTTCGTTAAAAAGTATTGGTCAACCCTTATCTAGATGTAGCCAATGAGGTAACGATATAAAATAATAGTCACCAAAAAAATCTAAAACATTGAGGGTCATCCAAATATAAGCATAACCTTTGAACCGAGAAGTCCTCGATTACAAAAAGTATTAGACCATGAACCAAAATCACAAATCATCGCAACTCGCAAAAGCGAGGTACTTCTTTTGTGGTTAATGATCCGAATATAATTTGTCATTATTTTTTACATGTTCTATATGGGTTAAAAAATATATGCTTGTCATTGTCGTGTTCCGTGGTAGTGCCCTGAAATTCTCAGCTGTAAGATTGCAAGTCACCTGTTACCTCAATAGTTTGTATAAGTGACGGTTAGATTATCATCAAAAGAGAAGACTGCTTATTCGTCATTTATCATAAAAAGTAAAAATTTAAGTTTTCATATCTCTATATTAATACGTGATGCCAAAACTTTGGACCCTTTTTACGAAAATTGCATTAACAAAGGAGTATGAAATTTGGCACATTTATAGTTTATGTGTAGGAGAAGTGCAGAACGCCAATATTTTTCAATAATAATGGTTATACAGTACATTAAATCAATAAATAAAACATTACCCACACTACCATGCATTTGATACACACAAACAAATATATGGATGACAACGATAATAAATCACAGATGGCGCACTAAAAAGTTTGGAAACAAAGAAGTTGGTCTTGAGAAATGAAGATGGCGTTCTTATCAACAAGATGTTAAAATTTATTATGGTCGAATTTCGACCAATGGGCGAACGATAGTATAAAAAAATTTTGAGTCGCCACACGTAAGGAAACGTGACATGAAATATTTTTTTTTTTTGCATTAATGTCCAACACGGAAATAAGTTACTAAGAAAAATACATTTTTTTGTCTAGCTTTTATTTGTAATTCCTGGCAGCTGACTTGAGAAGTACTATTCAAGACGTATCAAATGAGCCCTCAACGTGACAGGATAATGTTTTGGGAATTTTGGGAGTTTTTATTTTATCATCAAATCAGTAAGGTTACTCTTGAATCTCGATTTAACCCAAATTGGAATTAGGTATGTGATTTTAGGTATACTCTTGAACTTATTTATCGTATTCGTTATTTTTTTTTGGAATATTAGTAATCTGCTAGTACAAGAGTTCATGAAGTGACAAATCAGATTTCAAATTCCAATATTGCATGAATCGAGATTCAAGAGTAACCCTACTGATGTTATTTCCAAATACGCTTGTTAACTAGTCTTTCATAACCCTACAGCTCAGTGTTTTTATGGCATTATATGATTTACAAAGGCATGCAAACTTTCTGCTCAATCCGTAACCTGGAAGCCGTTCAAATTACACTTACAAAATTCCAGTACAAACATCGGAACAGGTGTATCTAAATTTCTGTATTTCTTTCGTGTTGGTCCGGGTTAGACAGACTACTGCCTCTCTGCCAGGCATATCGTAAGAGGCGAGCAATGGGTAAAAATATAGCTCAGCACCAACAGGACCTCTGGTGCTGTGCAGCAACATGCCCTAGAGATCTACCGCCTTACCTGTTCCTGCCACCATAATAACTAAACCGTGTTCCAGTGCAGAAATCAGGGTAGCGGAAGATTTGCACAATATAATATCCTTTCCGCAGGAAATTGACCAACCTGTGCATCTATAGTGTGACCTATGGAGGTCACAGTTGTCTCTTACCATCAGGAGATGCGTCTGCTTGTTCGCTAACCTATCGCATATAACAAATTATAAAAGCTTGTAGAATAAGTATAGTAAGTACGTAGCATTTGAGTTATATGTCACTTAAGGAACATCCTGTATAAAATGACGATCTATTCTAATATTGAATTAGCAGGGAGTTTTGGCGCCATCGAGAGAAAAAATGGTCGAAGTTTTTTCATAATTATTTAATTTCGTGTTAATATTGAGTGAAATTAGTCAATTTTGGTGGCATTTTGTACAATTTTATTCAGTAAAAGTGCACAAATGAAATAATCATAAAGAAATTAGCGTATCGTATATTTTCTCGTTGCCGCCAAATCTCGTTACATGAGCTTGTGTAAAAAGGCCACCGCTTTACCCAAGAGCCTGACATGACTTATTGACGACTTACGACTGATTACTAATTAAAATTTATTGAAATTGATATAAAATTTGATGCAAATTTCTACTTGACTAATGGCTAAATACTAACGTGAAGGCCAACACCTAAAGAAAGAAGAAGAAGTAGCAGTTTCATGCTTTTCGCCCACGCGTGTGGCTAAAGAATTATTTTAATCAACTGAATCAAGTTTATCGTATACTAATTCTACCTCTTTTTAGATAGCCTTTATTGGTTTCCCTTAATTAATCTATATATACATCTATATACGTATACAAAAGAAAATTGGAAAACCCGCATTTTTTTGTAGACTTGACCTCTTGACGTGAAATCCAACGCCTGGATCGATAGACGGATTTAAAATAGTAATTCAATAATATCCTCAATAAATTTATGTTTTTTTTTAGTTTCGTAGCTGAACAACTAAAAACAAAACCCTTATAGATTCGACATGTCTGGCTCTCCATCCGTATATCACGATACTCCATACCTAAGATCCTAGCCTAGAGATCTACCTTTAAATAAGTTTAAAAAATGTATAATATATATAATATAATATAAAGCAATTATGTCAAAAAGGTTATTATACGGTCTCAGAGTATTTTGAAGATGAACCTGCTTGGGGATAGAGGTCTCAATCTCCCAACTGCAACTTGTAATATGATTTGTTGTATCTTTTATTTAAGTTAAAGTAAGATTGTAATTTATATTTTTAAACTAGTTTATATTGTAACTATTATTATTAAAGAAAGACAAGCCCGCTCAGTTTCTTTCGCCGGATCTTCTCAGTGTGTGGCCGAATTCCGATCAGGTGGTAGTTTAAAAAATGTCGACGCGCACAAATACCACTTGTATAGTTCAAGTGAATAGAGATTTTTCTGACTCTGATTCTGATTTTAAGTATTAAAAATACACAGTTGAAACTTGATAGGTAGATGTATGTGTAAACTGCTTTACGGCTAAAAAAATCAGGCGGTCACCATGCATAGAACTGAAACCACAGTAATGTACACATTACGTTATCGTGCTGAAACTAACATTTTTTCCATCTAAATATATAGTACCGAGTACAGAACTACTATTTAAATTACGCGCTTCGGCTTTACACTTTTTACTCTTTTTACACTTTATACTTTTAGTTTTAAATTGGCTTCCCTAATCTAAATTTAAGCGAAATGATTAATTATGTAATAATAACTCTATATAGATATCATTATAATACATTCTAATTTGCGAAGCTTTACGAATATAGCGCGCATAATTTAAATTATTATTATTTATTATATTATATGTATTATTATAAAAAGGCCTTTGGAAACTAAAATGAGGTTCTATAAGCATTTTTTTCTTAAAGTCAGTCGTTTACAAGACAGACTATTCTAAAAATGCGTTTAGCGTACGAATGAAAAATCTATAAAAATAGACTTTATAGATCGCAATGAAAACGTTTAATGAAAATTGAGTAGACGAGTTTAGAAGTTTGTGAGACAAAGAGAGATCACAATTAGTTATGAGAGAGGTTCTCAATAATCGAATTTAGTTTCTGCAAACTTGTACTTCCCCCACAACAATATCTTGACATTTGATTGAATGTTTGAAATTTTATACCAATGTATCAACCGTCTAAACTTTGGTTCGTAACCTTTTATATTACGAGTATACCTTCTAAATTATAGATTTATTCACTATACAGGTGCCCAAATTGCATAAACGATTAGCTATAATTGATATACAAACCCGTATAAATGGGTATCCACAAACCATAAGCTATCCACAATGGGTATGACACCCATTGTGAATAAATGGACAAAACTGAACTCTTGTAAAGATAGAAGTTGAAGATTCAAGTGTTAGAGTTTCGAATCGACTCGACCGAATTGCTACCACCGCCTTACCTATTCCTGCCACCTTAACGTCAATTGTTGCCGTTGACGTGTTTTAGTTTGGAGGATGAGGTAGCCGGTAAACTTACTTTTGCTCGAGGCCTAACATCCCGGCCTCAGGTTGGCACCATTAACACATTTGGTTACTCTAGGCGGCGTGAATTTCTTACCATCAGAAAATCCGTCTGCTTGTTTACCTTTCAGTGTCATAAAAAAGGCGCTGTCGCTATGGCGGCAGGAATATGTAACGTGGTGGAATATGTATCACCTAGTCAGATGTCACGATGTTAGTGACGGTAACTTGCCTTTTACGAGTTGCCTGGCAGAAAGCTAGTCTATTCTGCAAAGGAGCCCGGACCAACACGGGGAATAATAAATCCCTTTTCATTAAAATGTAAAAACTGTAAATTATTGTGTTTTAGTGTAAGCTTGTATCCCTACTAATCCCTACTAATATTATAAATGCAAAAGTAACTCTGTCTGTCTGTCTGTTACGCTTTCACGCCTAAACCAGTGAACCGATTTTGATGAAATTTGGTACAGAGATAGAATAGACCCAGAGAAATAACATAGGCTACTTTTTATTGCAAAAAGTGGGGAAGAATGGGTAAAAGAGGGGATGAATGTTCATATGGAAATTCGTCATTTTTAAAGCTGTAACAGTGAAATTTTGTATTTAGACACGTTATGATAAAAAGTAGCCTGTGCTCTTTAGTTTATCATTAAAAAATGAGAGAGAATGGGTAAAAAGAGGTGATGAATGTTCGTATGGAAAATCGTCATTTTCGAAGATATAAAAGTGAAACTTTGTATTCAGACACTTTATTAGGAATAAAGGAACATAGGCTACTTTTTATAGCGATAATTTAATCAAAACTATACTTATCAACCCATGTCACCGCTAAATGTGTTTTGTATAGACAAATCAATTTTCCAGATTTTTCTCTTAATAAAATGAACCGAAACTCGGCTTTTAAGACTAAGTTGGTATGAAAGCAGTTTGTCTATATTTTTTTGTAAGAGCTCGGAACCAATATCTATACTATCTATACAAATATCAAAAAGCTGAAGAGTTTGTTTGTGTGCTTGAACTTTAAGTGTTAGAAAGTTCATTTATTGAAGAAGGCTATAGGCTATACATCATCACGCTAAGATCAATAGGAGCGGAACACCAATGATAAATGTTTTAAAATCGGGGGAAATTTCCTATTGAGAGCGCTGCGTTAACGGTGAAAGTTTCGTAAAAATCATGTATAGCACATTTCTATCTTTTAAGGTTAGCTCACTATAACCTTTTTTTTATGTAAACCAAATTTGTTTCAAAATAATGCATTATTTGCGAAGGTTATTTTATAAACACGATGTTAATCCTTATCCAAAAAAATACGTCATTCATCACGAATATTTAATTTAAAACGAAATTGCATTTCACATCACTCGATTTGAATGAATATCTTAGGAAATAACGCAGTTTTAAAATAACACTTTAAAAGAGAATATAATCAGTACGTTAACACTACAGTTTAAAGACCGCGCGACACAGACGCGTGGAATGCGCGTGGTTGACTCCTTATGGAACGGTTGTGCTCAGTGCACTACTTTCTAAATTTATTATTTCCAGAACATCATCGTGTAATACTTTTTAGATGATATTTAAATAAAAATAGATTAAAGTTTGAAAAAGGACGTAGGCCGTTTTTCATATTAAAATTTCAACGGATAGCGTTGGAGAGTTAAATATTAAATAAATAGATTACGCGGGCGAAGCCGCGGGTAGTAGCTAGTAATATTATAAAGAGGACATGTTTGACTTTTTGTTTGCTTGTTTGTTTAAAATGAATAGGCTCCGAAACTACTTTAACTACTAAAACTTTTACTATTTAAAAAAAAATTTTTTGAAATTTCACCTTTCACACTTAGAATACTACATTATCCCTGAGTGACATAGGCTTTGTTTCATTGTCTCAAAATCGGTGCATTAAAAGCCAAGTTACGCAGGCGAAGTGCGTGAAACTGCTAGTTATTAATAAGCACGGAGTTAAGTGGTAGGCATGGGCAAGGTATGGTAGGTATTATAGTCTTTATTACAATGTGATAAATACTATAACATGAACTTAATTTTTCTCCTACATTAATCCGTGTTTATTAATTAAACGGTTAGGGTTAAAAATGCGAGAAACATTTTTTTTGTCATCTGGCAATGCTATCAAGAAGATACGCGTCGATCCGTTTTAAATCTCACATGTTGAATAATTGTAAATACATTCACATACATACAAATGGTATATGCTCAGGACGAAAGAAAGACGAAATTACGTTTTCTGAAATAACAAATTCTTTTGTTCACATCACATTTATACACAGGTTTTACTACAATTAAAATAGTTAAAACAGAGTAGGTAGCTTACCTGAAATAACAAAAAAGAACATTTAAAGCCTTTATTTCTAGTTAAATAATATTATAATTCTTTTTACATTAAATAGGAGAATATTTGTGTTACATTTTTCTAAAGATCAAATAATCTTGTAAATTCTATATACATATTCATCTACTTACGGGGTAGGAAGAGAGTATCGAGTGCCAAACCTCAAGATCCTGACAAACCTATCTGGTTTCCTTCACATTCAATACCCTTTTCATACAAACACGCCGGTTTTGGAGACTCTTGACCATTTCAAATTGAATATCCAAATGATCTGATCGTGGAATGTCAACCTAAGTCTCCCCGGGTACCTACATCCATCCACACTCGCGTTGTATATCTGCTTTGTCAATCTTTCATCTGTAAATCTTTCATCATAATTGTACTTAATAAGCAAAAACTAAAAATAAGGCTGGAGCTTTTTATTTGCTTAAAAATGAAATTTCGTTATTTTTTTATTTTGCATTGCATTTACAGTTCAAGCTAATAAAACATCACGTAAGCGTCAGTTTCGTTGAATTAAATTGTGAATTTAAAATACAGTCTAAAAGTCGCTAACTCTTTACTCCTACATCACACTAACTTTCCATCAAATTCATTCAACATTCAGGCTTCGCGCCTCTTGAACGACCTCGTAAAGCGATCACAAAGTTCTCTTATAAGAGTCATAATATTCGAAAATGACTTTTTACTGGCTTTAGCGAGTCTTCAATCAATACTAAAAGTGTGTTTTAATAAAACATTTGACATACTTTGCTTGAAATGACATTATTGAAAACGTTGTAGACAGTTGTAAGCACGCCTTCCAACAAAAGTAACTTTGGAGGAAACTTTATTAATAACCTTCCGATTATTCTTTAACTTGGATGAAAACCTATGTTAACAAGTATTATTTACTACCGTCTAGAGCCCCTATTATGCACTTAGTTTTTAAGTTGACTATATACAATGTTTTGAATCCCGGGTGTTCTCAGTAATAGTTTATGGTGATCTAATAAGTGCCCCATTGGCGATAAGTTTGCTACCAATCAGATTGTAGGAGTTATTGTCTCCGGTAGATCGTTGGTGGTACCTCTTCCGGAATACGGGCGTGAAGATATTTTTTATATCAATATGGTGTAAAATAAAGTTTAAATATATGTTCTAATCGCCTCTGTGGTCTAGCGGTCCAGGAATTGAACTTGACTTCATGCAGTCCTGGGTTAAATTCCCAGGTCGGGCAACAAAAAGAAAATGTGTTTTTCTAATAAAAGAAATGTTGCTCGGGATTGAATATGTGCCCATTTGGCGATAGGCTTGCCACCTATTACATTGTGGGACATAGTGTCTTCGGCTAGTCGTGGATGCCTTGATTGTGCCTATGCCTACCTCTTCGAGGATATGAGCTTGAAAATACTTTAAATATACGTTAGGCAAAATCTCTGAAAAGCTAGCGCTAATGCAGTATTGCTTCCAACGTATTGATCGTGATAGCATTCAGTGGCAAATATTTATACTTGAATATTCTATATTTAGTCTGACCGTTTACATTTTGTGAGATTTATTTTTAAACGTTTATGTTAAACCACTATTTAAAATTTGGAAAAAAACTCTTTTCCATTTACTAACTGTTTCGTTTAGTTGTTGTTAGTATAACTTTTACTACTGACCTATTTCACTGGAATTGGTTTTGGCACTCCATTTCCATTTTTTCCTAAAAAAGCACTTTATTATGTTTGGTATTCCATTACATATTCGAATAGCAAAACAATATGGTATATTTCACTTCAACTCTCCATGAAACTTCCAAATATTGATATTTAAAAAAAAAAAACTCTTGTTAATAAGCCATGATGATTGTAATAAGAAAATGGTTTTTATATTTTAAAAAAACAAAGTTATTATTTACCTTATAAATACACAAAAAAAATAAGCAAAGACTAGGGTTAGTAATTGGATAGTTTTTATTCGATAGATTATTATGGCTGGATATGGTTTTTAATGTTTACCTTATAAATACATAAAAAACAGTAAAAAAGAACTAGGTTTAGAAATTGGCTAGTTTTTTCGATGGTTTAGTTTAGATCTTTTATGAATTTAGTGATGACTTTTCTATCACTTTTCTATGAAATATAGCGAATAAGCACAGCACAGTAAGTACAACAGCACAAGGATCTCCTGATTGGAAGAAACAACCGTGGCCAATACGGAAGTTGCAGGTGCGTGTTGTCTTAAAGAAAAGGCACTAGGCCCAATGTACAAGTCTATCGGCTACTTGCTATCCGCACTGGATCTTGACAATGGAAAATACTGTCATTATAGCGAACAATATGGCTAAATAGTAAATCCCCACCCGGGCAGGTTGCTGCACAGTAGTATACCTGAGGTATTGTTGGTAATAACCCACCTAACTCAGACTCGTCTATTCTACAACGGGGAACCAAACCTACGTGACCCATTATCAAAAGACCCTCGGATAAGAATCGGAACTGACCAGCTTAAAGAATCTTGCAAGTCAAATATGACCTACTTCCCTTTTACAGATTGAGCTGAAATTTTGACATGACGGATGACAATGCAAATTTATTGTGACACAGAGCTGATCTCATGATGGAAAGTGACCATAAGAACTCCTGAATCCGCTAAATTAAAAAAAAAATCTTCACCCCCAAATCCTCGAAGGTGTAGGCAGAGGCTCACCAGGGCACCCACGACTAGCCGAAGAGACTAAGTCCCACAATGTGATGGGTGGCAAGTGTGTCGCCAACCGGGCACATATCCCAATCCCCAGCAACGTATTTTATTACAAAATTGGAAAAAAACATTTTTTGCTTTTGTTGCCCGACCCTGGATTCGAACCCGGGACCTTATGCTACATTATCTAACCGTATTCGGCCTTATTTGATGCGTATTGAATAACACTTTTCAAATATCCTTATAGGAATAGCCCTTATAAATAATAGTTTATCAGTAAAGTATAATGAAGAAATGAAATAAAACTAAATTAAAAAACCACATGCAATGGTTAGTCTTACATAAAACTTGTTTTTAAGTATATTATTAGACCGGTCTTGCTTTCTATTCAGTATTGGCAAAATGTTCGAGTTCATGAACGTCGGTCGGGACCTCGACAAGGTCACGCCTGCAGATATTCGGTGACCTACATAAAGCTGGAATTGGTCCACACATATTTTAGTAAAAGACCTCATACCCTTAGGAGTAATTAGGTTCTCTTACAAAAATATTGATGGTTCAACCTCGTTAAAGTTACATACATGCATATATATATATATTATATATGTTGGCGTGAAGATATATATATCTTCACGCCAACTCCCTGGCGAGGTGAGCAGAGAGTCCGTCTGCCACAGACAGTACAGATTTCCAGAACTACCTACCTTTATTCATTAAAATATTTCAGTAAAATTATGAAGATATTTTAAAACGAACTAAAAAATTTTTAGGTAACGCAATGAAAAAAAAAATAATAAGTTTAAAAATTGAAGAATATGAACATTTGTTTTTTTATTATAAATATATATAATTAATGTAGCTTGTTGCGTAGCTTGTATGGAAGTTACGTCATGAACAACAAAACAACAACAAAAGTTATGAACAACATATACACTACGTATA
The DNA here is from genome assembly GCA_002245475.1 of Calephelis virginiensis. Lineage (NCBI taxonomy): Eukaryota > Metazoa > Arthropoda > Insecta > Lepidoptera > Riodinidae > Calephelis > Calephelis virginiensis. The sequence goes on along the minus strand of NJDC01028271.1, from coordinate 121,519 downwards.
TACATTGTTAAGTATGTGTATTATTTCAAGCCTTTCTACAATCTAAAACACTAGTTCTTTTTTTGTCCTTATCTATATATATATATAAATACGTGATGCCAAAACTTTGGACCCCTTTTTACGAAAATTGCGCTGACGGAGGAGCATGAAATTTGGCACACTTATAGTTTATGCTAACGCTAATATTTTTAATAATAATGCTTATAAAGTACATTAAATTAATAAACAAAATATTACCCACACTACCATGCATTTGACACACACAAACAAATATATTGATGTTGACGATAAAAGATCACAGATGGCGCACTAACTATTCAGGATACAAGTAGTTGGTCTTAAGAAATGAAGATGGCGTTTTTATCATCTTATGGTCGAATTTCGATCAATGGGCGACCACTAGTTTCTAGAAATGAACTATGTTGTTAGGTTTGCAAAAATTGACAAAACTCACAACACATGAAATTATATCAATATCAGTTTAGTATTTCATACATGAAAAATCTGTGCATCTGTGGCCTAGTCACGTGGTGGCGAAAACATGAGGCCGACAGTTTATTTCCTGGATCGGGTTATTCAGCTTTGTTTTTTTTTAATTTATTTGTTATTAAAAAAACGTTGTCAGGGATTTCATAAATGCTGTTGGTGATAAGTATACCACTCATCACATTGGGGAACCTAAGCACCTTTACCCAATCGTAGGTACCCGGATCATACCTCTAGCTATGTGTTTACGAGTACTAGCGTAAAAATACATTTGCAAAAAAACTTGTGAAACAATATTTTTCGTCATCTTACTGAAAATACAGCTTAATAGTAAGAGTTCTAAGTAAAAAAGTTAAGTATCTTCACGCCCATATCCCCGAAGAGGTAGGCAGAGGTACAATAGGGCACCCACGACTAGCCGAAGACACTAAGTCCCAAGTGAGGGTTCTAGGGACATAGAGTGCCACTTTTTCATATTATAAATGACTTTTATATCATTTAAAGATATCCCTCTCATCACCTTTGTGGACCTAATCCACTTCGGCCAATCGTAGGTACCCATACCATGCCTCTGGCTATGTGTTTGCGAGTACGGGCCTGAAAATATATTTGTAAAAAAAATGTGAAACTAATTTTTCGTCATCTTACTGAAAATATAGCTAATAGTGCCAGTTCCAGTGACATAAAATGTCATTTTTCATAGTATAAATGACTTTACTAACATTTAACCCAACCGATAAAGGTCATTGCCCAAACTCAGCCAACAAGTTCCATGAACAAAATATACGTAGAACCAGTTTGCTATTTCTGTATTGGTTATAGGTACCTATTTATTTTTGCTCTACATCTTAATACATTTAATTAATGACTGCAAAAACCGACTCCGAATTCAATAATTCAATGGCGTCTTGGTCTAAGTCCATTTCTGTAAATCAAAGGTGTTTCTCGATTTCCTAGTACCCTAGTATCAGATCCAGACTTTGTAACAATGTCCTCAAATTAAAAGAAGAATGTTTAAAATGGGTTCAGAAAAGACAGGAAAATCGATACACACTTAAAAAATATAGATCTCGGAAAATATATAACCTTCTTTTTCAAAGTCGGTTAAAAATCAGAGTTTTCTTATGTTTTGATATGTCACCAACAAATAAATAAAATATTCACCTAAGTAGGGCAAGTGATGTGCTTATGGACGACTTTACCAGTGGACAGTAGCATTATTTCAGAAAGTATCTACATTTAAATCTTAATTGGAACGCATATTGTTTTATTTCAATGGCGAATCCAAGGGGAGGGGGGGAGGTCATGGAGGTCATGACCCCCCCTAATATCTATTTATTTTATTTTAATCTGTACTGTTCATAATAAAACTAACAAAATAAAATGTAACATTTATTATAAAACTAGTGTTTGAGACACAATAAAGAAATCAAACATTTTCTTTTTTTAAGTTATCAAAACTTTAAAAATCCGATGTGTAAAGAAACGTTTGAACGTACAAATCCTCTTAGATAGACATACACATATCTTCACGCTAAGTTGCCCTGAAGAATAGGCAGAGAGTTTCGATTGCAGAGTGAAAGAAGTTCGCCGGGTTGGCTAGTATTGAATAAAAAGTTACTGATTACATAGGTAGGTATGTTGTCAAACATCATATTAGATTTGAAGCTCGCTCTGACTAAACCTTGAGTATATGACCCCCCCCTGACACGATGACTGGATCCGCCCTTGTTTTATTTAATATAGCAACACTGATTGACAGCCATGTTGTAATTTGCTAGAAAAGAGAAAACGACAACTCAATGTTTTTAAAGCAAAAAGTATTTTTTATAAATAATTTATTTTTATTTCTAAAACTTCTAAAATAATTGGTTTATTTGCAACTATTTCATTAAATGTACCTATAGTATTTTCATATTTTTTTCGAGGCATCGTTCTTGCTTTCCTAGATAAATTTAAAAACTGGTACCATGTAGTTTTTTCTATGTTAGATTTGTACCTGTGGACATGTACTGTGTCCACAGGTACGTTTACAAGACACGTACCTGTGGACACAGTACATCAATGCAGTATTTTTATAAAATTGCTTTATAATTATTATATTTTTTTATTTTCATTTAGTGCCACAAAGTAAAACTGGAAAGACAATATAAAAGAAAGGAGACTGATTTTGAAAATGTAGGGAAGATGGATCGAATATATGCGACAACGTAATAGGTCGTTATTATTTAAGAAATAGTTGGAAATATTATGGAGGCATTATAAAAGATATTAACAGATCCAGACAGCGTTTCACAATGTCTTATTATAGGACAGTGAAATCTAAAGATAATCTCAAATACACAGACATGAAAAAAGAAGACGTAAATGAAGTACCACTGTCCATAATTGTTAAAAAAGTATTTTTGCTGTTGGTAAAATCTCGATATATTTGTTTTAAATAACGATGAAGATTCAGTTTACTTTTAAATTGTTGTTTCATGATTATTGTTTTAGGGAAAGGTGCCATATTAAAAGTATTTTTTAATATTGCTAAGTGTAAGTAGGTACGCTTTTATTTTATGACATTCTTATTTGTGAAGTTTTTGTTCATAATTGTAAGATGTTTTGTATATTTTTTAGCTATTCTTTAATTAATAATACCTTATTCAGATATCTCACGTCAATATTAATTGTTAAGCTTTAATTTGTTAATTACAAAAGATTATAAACACTGTATCCATAGGTACAAAGCTGTACATAGTTACTATTACACTGTCCACAGGTACATTCATAGATTGTACCTATGGACAGTATCCGTGTTTTTAAGAAATCTCTAATATCTTTATAATTAAACTAGATAATCAATAAAATATTGTTCATTATTATAGATTATTCTATTATGAAACAGAAACAATAAATAGTTCAATGATCACTGTTTTATTTTGCAAAATACAACCAATTTTACATTGAAATCCGGTGAATGTCCACAGGTACAGCACTTGCTCTTACATACGTAATCATTTTTGTTACTATACATACATGTTTTAATTACCTAATTCCTAAACGACTGGAATGAAACAGTTGAAATTTTTCATCTATATTTCAATGGATTTCCGGATGCTTCGACAACACAATTGGACTCGTTAGATAGCATTGCTGTCATAAAATTGAAGTAGGAAGTTCACCGGGAGAGCTTTAATAAATAACATGAGCAAGGTAAAAGCGCTAAAATTAAAATATCACAAATACGTTAATTCCTTCAGTACACTTGAAGCAACCTATAGAGATAAATAATCTATTTTCTAAAGATTGTTTGAAGAGAAAAAAACGACATTGACACTGACGACACACCGAGCTACCTTTATTTATAGACACACTTGGAGCACGATACTGAAGCTTTCTGGTGTAGGGAAGAATACGGAAATCGGTTGCTTTATTGTTTTAATTTTTTTAAACGTCTAATGCCCGATTTCACCAAGAGACCCTATACTTTAGGAGAACTTTTAACGTTACTTACGGGACTTTTTCAATATAAAACCATCCCCTAAAACACGTTAAAAGGTCCATTAAATATAGGAGCTCTTGGTGAAATCGGACATAAGACACCTGTTGCATGATAGGTTTTGAAGTCAGTCTTACCGCAGTCACTGATTTACATTTGAATGATAGTCAACAAAATTTAAAACGCCTACGACGCGATTGATTTTTTATGATATTGGAAGATATTATGGAAGATATTGGTATGAAATTTACGACTTCTTGAGACACTAAAAGCAGTAATGTTGAATTGCCAACCTGAGAGCGGGATTCAGGCCTCGAGCAGAAGTAAGTTTACTCGATAACTTACCCTCCAAACCGGAACACGTCAACGGTAAGAACTGACGTTATGACGGTAGGAATAGGTAGGTAAAACTAGTAGGCAAAACTCTACCACCTAGTAGGATGTCACGGTGTTAGTGACGGTAAGCTTATGGTCGCCTTTTCCGAGCTGCCTGGTAGGAAGGCAGATGGTCTATTCTACAAAGGAGCCCGAACCAACACGGAGGATTTTTTTTAGGAAAATTTATCATTTTTATTACAGCTACTGACTTACGTTTGTGTGATGGTTAGCACAATTAATGTTAGTCACTTCCTCACACACTAAGTTATCCATCAGTCAGTTCAATGACTGAGGTAACACTTTCAGCAATACCTATCGTGTAATGGCCTGTTATGCTTATACATACATGACCGCCACTTCCTCACACGCTAGGTTATTCGTCAATCAATTTCATGACTCAGTCACTAAATTATGTTTGAGTGTTTGCTAATTGGTTTTTCAAAGCGAGGTTTTGAGTCAAGGTTCATAATTCTGTGCTTATCTCAACGTTGGTGTATGGACACAAAAGTTGGATGTATCAAAAATCATGGGAGCCTATCAAGAGCTATCCTAATAAATGCGGTCGAAATGCGAGCACTGCAAAAAATCCGTGTTGTAACGCTCCTTGACCGCATTCGTAACAGTGAGATCCGAGAGAGATTGGAATTGGAAGAAAGTGTTGGCGTTAAAATGAGAAAGGGCATGCTCCGCTGGAAAGATTGACCAAGCACATATACAATGCGTGGATCAGTGAAGACCTAGACCAAGAGAGGTCTAAAGTCTAAGAAATCGACATATTTGTATGAAAAGAGTAGTGAATGTGGCGGAAGGCCAGCAGGTCTGCAAGGATCATTAGTTTTGACACTTTACTCTTTGCCTACTCAGTCACGGACTTGATGATATATATGTATGTTTGTTGACTTGTTCGTTGATTGAGTTTAACTGCTTCAAATTCAATTCCAGGATTTGCCCCCCATTAACAATCAGACAGGTCTTATAAATAATATATATAAAACCTTGTAATTATTAAGATAATTGTAATATGACTTCCATTATTTGATGAATGGCTGTTCAATTTAAAATCGAGCCACATTTCATTAACGTAGGTCACGTAGAAAAGATATTTCGTGGAATAGTTATAGTTGTAGGACAAAGTCGAGGCAATGATTAAGAAAACTCTTTTAAGCAGCCATTACATGATAGGTTTTGCTTGACTGACGGATAACTTAGCGTGTAAGGAGGTGAAGGTTGCATGGATCCGGTATAACTACATTAGCTAATTTTCTTCAACCGTAATTCAATGACTGTGGCTCAACTGACAGCCAAATCTACCGTGTAAAGGGCGCCTTAATTATGATATACATTTCTTGTGTGCGTTTGTATATCACTGAACTCCTCCTAAAGGACTGGAGCAATTTTGATGATCTTAATACATATATTTTTATATTTTTTGTGTTCGTGTGTTTGTTACTGAACTCCTTCTAAGCGATTGGAGCGATTTTAATGAAATTTTTTGAATGTGTTCAAGGGGATTCGAGAATGGTTTAGATTCACAATTTGGTCCACTGGAAAATGATTTTTTATTTGTAAGTAGTCGTTGATTTTGGAATGTTTCACATCGGATCCAGCAGACTGCGCTACTATAGGATCATCAAATATTATGACATACCTAGTACCTGTAATTGTCAAACGATAAGAACGAACGTGGTCATCACATTAGCTTATCATAAAAAGAAAAACCGGGAAATAAACCGGGAAATTTGCAGGGAATGTAGAAAAACCACAGTTCAATTTTGTCAATACAAACTGTTAGTATCTGTAAAGTCAAGCGATACTTTGAAAGGACCGGCCAAATCTTAATATAAGGGGTCTATGGGCTTAATTGGTAATGAATTTTAAATAGTATTGCCAAATTGAAATAACTAACTTTTATAAACATTCTTTTGAAACAGTTCGTAAAAATTCTTCACTTGTTGTCTCGCTATGTCGTGACGTCACAACGTCACATGCCTGCGAATGCGACTGCGGCCAGTGGGAACCAATTATATGCTTTATTTACGTTATAACCATGCATCTTGTATTTTGTGTGGGATAAAAACTATGAGTTGATTTTTTTAATGTTTAGTTTTTCACAGAGCCAAAGTGCTATCGATTCCGAACCGTTTATAAATTTTGGCTGTTGCTTTAGATGTACCCCCTCATGTCTGATGTACCCTAAGGATATCTCTCGGAAGCAATAAGACCGCCTTTGTGTTTAGGTTAAATATTATAAGTGAAAGAGTGTGTATTATTTTTTAAACTTTGGTGCATAATAAAATGTATTCATTTATTCATTCATAACACTGTATAATAAAGTAATAATAAAACTCAATCTGCAATATATTATTTAAAAAAAACGATAATTCTTATGTATTTTAAAAAGGATACAGAAGCCAAAAATGAGTCAAAAAAAATTCTCGGTTTATCAGTTTGTCTGTTCACATTTGACGCAAAAACTACTAAACGAATTTTCATATTTTTTTGTAGTAAGTAGTAGTTTATAGCCCGGTCATCATCGAGGACAACTTTTACTGCAGGAACTGTTTCTGTTACAATCACTAACTACAAGTGATATTAAAGTGTGTGTGAAAAGAGAACAAGCAACCGGTTCTCTTATTAAGACAAACGTCGCCTATTGGAAACATAGATGTTATTGGTATCGTGTGACCGGAATCGTAGGCCACGTGTTTGGTTGTAAATTATAGTTCGATAAATATCTAATCAATTGCTATTTTATGTTACTAGTGGTCGCCCATTGGTCGAAATTCGACCATAATAAATTTTAATATCTTGTCGATAAGAACGCTATCTTCATTTCTAAAGACCAACTACTTTATTTCCAAACTTTTTAGTGCGCCATCTGTGATCTTTTATCGTATAAATATATTGATGATAAATATTTGTTTGTGTGTGTCAAATGCATTTTGCACTTCTCCTATACATAAACTATAAGTGTGCTAAATTTTATACTAATGCGTCGGCGCAATTTTCGTAAAAAGGGGTCCAAAGTTTTGGCATCACGTATTAATATATAGATAAGACAGTGAAAAAGCAGCAGCTGTCCTCATGAGACACTCATGCCTAAAGACAAGACAGATTATATTGGTGTGTCTGTATCTTAAGGCCGCCATTATAGGAAAAATTTCTGCCGCCATAATGTCAGTGCTTGCCGTTGACGTGTTCCGGCCTGGAGGGTAAGGTAGCCGGTAAATTTACTTTTGTTCGAGGCTTAACATCCCGACCTCAGGTTGGCAACGCACCATTACCACCTTTGGTGTCTCTAGGCGGCGAGAATTTCATCAGGAAATCCGTTTGCTTCCTTGCCTTCCAATATCATAAAAAAAAGAAAAACATGCTAGTTTACCAGCTACCTCATCTGTACGACTACAGCAAGATCTACGGTAAGTAGATATAAGACGGATAGTGTAAATCAAGATGACGCATCAGGCGCAGCATTCAACACAGTATTTATATTTGTCCACTTTTCTGGTCGCAAATGTGAGCTGTAAAAATACCTGTATGTACCTACCTTCTTAACGATGTTAATTTTAACATGTTACTTTCAGTTAAAATCGTTTTAGCGAACCTCATGCAAAATGTAGTAGGGGAGCCAAGGATAAAGATTTTGGGAGTTACTCAAGCGCGTCCGATTGTGATGTGGAAGACACATTGTGCCATCATTAGATACTTTCGTTATAAATAAAATATCTGCATAAATCTGCGAGTTTTTTGACCCTTCACTACCCTTAGGTTGCGCTCGAATCTTCAGATTATTTAAATATTTACTTATTATGCAACGAATCCACTGTACATTTATCTGAGTTACTCAAGTATATTTTCTAGTAAAAAAATTGTGCGGACTACCTCAAGCGGCTATATTTTCAGATTTCTGCGATGGAGGTGTTTAATAACACAATGGTATGGTACAAGGTATCTCTCACGTCATAATCTGAAGTAGTCGAGTAACTCCCGAAATTCCCCCCTTGGGCTCCCCTACTATTACTCAAGTCATACGTTAATACAATTTAAAGTTTTTATGACGTTACAATACATATGAGCACGTGGCAGGTTCATGCGAAATTGTCAGTCACGCGACATACTGGTTGGAGTCGGTCCAAACATTTATTACACGAAAATTTCTTATTTAGTTAAATAATTAGGAATATTGTTATATTTTGCGTAACATGTTTACGTCATCAATCTGAATTTACGTACTAGGTACAGTTAGCTTCAAAATACTTGTAAAAGGGTCAGATATCTGTGTTGGGAACTGTACTTTGAACTATCCATACTTCCATCCTTATATCATATATGCGAAAATGTGTTTGTTTTTTGTGTTTCGATTACGTCGCTATGGAGCAATGTTTTTGTTTTATTTATCTCTATCTGAAGAGTAACAAAAGCTACTTTTTAACCCAACACCTAAACAAATTCCCATGAAAGACCTAAATAACTTAAATATGCAAGCGCCGGAAACAAAATTTATTTTAATATAATTGATAGCGACACCGGGCATTTTTCCAATCACTCATTAATTTCATAAGTTACCGTATGTTTTTAAATAGCTGACTAACATCTATGTCAATAACCTATCTTAGATAAAAGATTTCTGGGTTGTTTTAAATCAATTACCAGTAAACCACTGTGATTTACCTTATTACCTTACCTATTTCTGTCGCCTATGTCAATGCTTGACGTCGACGTGTTCCGACGAAGGTAGCCACCTTACCCTCCGAACCGGAACACGTCGGTAAACTTACTTTTGCCCGAGACCTAACATCCCGGCCTCAGGTTGGCAATGCACCATTACCACCTTTGGTGTTTCTAAGCGGCTTGAATTTCTTACTACTGTGCTTACCCTAACGTTATTGTATGGTGGCGAGTGTTGGGTATGTCAGACATGAAAGTAGGATAAATGGGGTTGAAATGAGAGCGCTACGGAAAATTTGTGGTGCAACGCTCGCATGCATAACATGCATGCGTAACAGTGAGATCCGGGAAAGATTTGGATTGAAAGAAAGTGTCGGTATTAAAATGCGAACGGGCATGCTCCTCTGGTTCGGTCACGTGGAAACAATGACAGATGAAAGATTCACAAAAAGGATATACAATACGAATGCGGATGGATTTAGGTACCCGGGGAGACCAAGGTTGACATTCCACGATCAGATCACTCGGATATTATCCGAGGGTGGTGTCGAGATTCTCAAAAACCGGCGTGTTTGTATGAAAAGGATAATGAATGTGAAGGAAGCCAGACAGGTTTGTCAGGATCGTGAGGTCTGGCACTCGATACGCTCCGCCTACCCCGTGAGGGACTTGGCGTGAAGATATAAATGCGAAAGTTTGTATGTAAGTATTTTTTTATAGAAGAGGAGGCAAACGAGCAATTGGGTCACCTGATAGAAAGTGATCACCGCCGCCCACGGACATCCGCAACACCAGGAGTATCACAGATGCGTTGCAGACCTGTAAGGAATGAGTACGCTCTTTTCTTGAAGGTTCCTAAGTCATAATCGTTTGGGAATACCGCCCTCGGTAACTGATTCCACAAAGGTGTTATACGGGGTAAAAAATGTCTTCGGAATCGCACAGTTGTAGACCGCCACGCATCGAGATGATGGGCATGATACCTTAAGCTCTGACGCGATGTCCGAAGGTGGAAATCAGCGGCTGGAATTAAACCAAACAACTCAATACAATAGATGCGGTAGAGAACACTGAGTGACCCAATATCTCTACGCAACGCTAAAGAATCAAGCCGATTGGTAATTGCCCGGTCATTGACAATTCGAATTGCTCTACGTTAATGGCGGTCAAACGGGAGGAGCTGGTACTGTGGAGCCCCTGCCCAGAGTTGAAAAACAGTACTCCATATGAGGCCGAATTTGCGCAATGTATGGATGCTTGTTTCTCTTTCACGCTCGAATGGCTGAACGGTTTTGTCTGAAATTTAGTACACAGATAGATAATGACCTGGATTAACATAATATAGGCTTCTGTTAATCCCATTCCTGTCTTAATGTGGGTGAAGCCACAGGCAACAGTTAGTTTTGTTATAAAACATGAATAGCCGTATCCGAATCGCTGTAACCCCGTACACATGAGTGCACGGGGTTACGGCGACATCAAGAGAAAATATAGACGGGGTTTTTTTTTTAAATTACTGAATGTCACTCACACATTGTGTGATAAGTTAATTTTAGTTGTGTATTGTATGAATGAAGTCAGTCAAAGTGATCACGAACGTTTACGTTGACTGGTCACTTACGAGTATTTTGAATCATTTCGATGCATTTAATTCGACTATTGGCAGATGCTCACTCCCATGCCAAAAACAATTTATAAGCATTATTATTGAAAAACATTAGCGTTCTCCACTTTTTCTACATATAAACTACTAGCGTCTCGCCCCTGTTTCGCACGTGTATAAAATATACACATAAACCTTCCTCTTCAATCTCTTTATCTATTAAAAAAACCGCATCAAAATCCGTTTAAAGATTTAAGCATACAAAGGGATATAGGGATAAAGAAAGCGACTTTGTTTTATACTATGTAGTGACAGAGACAAGTGCGCCAAATTTCACTCTCCTCTGTCTGCGCAATTTTAGGATAATAGCTTTGATTAAAGCCGCGAGATTAAGTTAGTGCAAACAAAATACATAACAACTGCTGAAAACATAATTGAAATTAAGGCAACTAACTATTAACTACCAACTAACTAGCAATTCGTGAACAACTATACGTACCTCTTCCAAACTTTCGCGAGTTATTGGCGTAGTAAAGTTATGAAGCGCTAAATTACTATTGTTTGCTTTAATAATCAACGAAATTGCAATTAAATAATACAAAGATAACTTATAACATTAACTAAGTTCTTATGGCCCCGATTACGCTTAAATAGCGATTACGGGTGGCTCTAATATAATAATAAAAAACATATTGTGGAAAGTACAAGTGAAATTAATAAGTTATGCCTTTTGTCCCTCTTACAGCACTTTCTATCCAGGATGGGCCATTTGTATTATTTTTGTCATAACTTTTATTCCTTCTTTACAATACGTAGGTTATATTGACCCTGGACCTTTAAGTTTAAGGATAAGCATTAAAGTGATACTAAGGCGTTGATGATAATTATACTTTTGCCAGGAACTTTACAAAAGCTTCTACGAGACCCTTAATTTTATAATTCACAAGCTGTCCCGGCGCACTTTATTAATATTTGTTTTTGTTAAAGCTAATAAGGATCTCCAAAACCGGCGTGTTTGTATGAAAATGAATGTGGAGGAAGCAGGGCAGGTTTGCCAGAACCGTGAGGTTTGGCACTCGATACTTTCTGCTTACCTCGTAATTGACTTGGCGTGAAGATATGTAATATCTTTGGAAAATCATTTCAGTATCACCATGCCTTTATACTTTATCATTTTCTTTAACGTATTCTTAAGTGTAAGTAACACTAATCTTAAATGTAAGGGTTGAGGGCTTATAGGTTAATCGTCACACCAGTAGTTGATCGGACAACTACATTCTACATTATCTAGAGTTTTTGGCTCACTGATTGGATTTCAGATTACTCAACAACGATGCTTTTGATGACCACGGGTTGGCTGCGTAAAATGGACAAGAAAGATCTCGATAGCCTGACAAAAAAGAGCTAGAGAAACAAGGTATTAGAAATTGAATGGTTCTAAATTAGCCCGAGAATCTATTGTCAAGGAAGGGTTTGAAGTCGAATGATTTCAGGATTTCAAAGGGTTTCCAAAAATATACATATGCCTTGCTTCATTAGCTGTTGTAGTGACAAAATAGCTTGAACTTCATATGACACTTTTCTTGACTATTCATCGGTGTACATTGATCTTTATTTAAAGTCGATAATTCACATATACATAGATATAGTTAGGTCATCTTACAGACCTCTCTTGTTAGCTTTTTTGTGCAGAGTAACGAAAAAGTGCAGGAGGTTCACCTAAGAGGTTATCGCCTTACCCTTAACTGCTGCCGTAATTAAAGTTTCCATTTGAAAGGCTACAGTATCAGTAGACCTATAACATCACGAAACCTACAACGTCTATATCTGTAGATCAGTGTTATCTTTTTAAATCCGAAAAGATGTTCCCATACAAAATCTATACATTTTATAAAATTAAACCTATCTATGAAATATTTTTAAACTTGATTCGACAATTATCGCCTGTCTAGTCTAATGCGCCTTGACTTCTCGAGGTCCCGAGTTCGATCCCCGGGAGGGGCAACAAAAGGTATTAAAATGAGAATTTTCTATTAAAAATAACGTTGGCGATGGGCTTGCCACTATCACATTATAGGACTTAGTGTCTTCGACTAGTCGTGGGTGTCTTGTTTGTGTCTCTGCCAACCTCTTTAATGATATGGACGTGAAAATACTTTGATGCGTACATACATGACCCAAAAACTCAAAACGAAGGTTCGTAAAATTTTTGTCTGTCTGTTCGCCCGTTTCCATTTCACGCAAAAATTAAAGGACGAATTTTCACAAAATATTTACGCAGGCAATCAGCTATCCAAGTGTCTGATAGCCTAGATCGACATGGTTCTACGCTATCAAATGCTTGGAGTAGTCATTAATACATATAGTTGCCATCATTAACCTTCAAAAGTCACTTCTATATTATGTGTACAAAGTCCCGGGCAACAATAATTAATAAATGACACTGATTTCATAAGTTTACAGACTAGGCTACATTAACAGAAAAGTGCATGTAGCCAGTTCACACATATCCTGACAACTCAAAATAAACAATGACGACATCTAAATTTTTGGCTAATTACTCGTCACGTATGTCATATACTCAGTATTATCTTCTAGCGGCTAAATAAAGAATCGAAGGAGACGTCAGCTCTAATTCAACATTGTTTCGACTTCGGTGAATTGTATAAATATTATTTAACTGGCTTACCTACTCGAAATGTATGTTTTATGAATCAACGACAATTCTTAATCCTAAATTTGCTTTGTTAGTCCGTTTTTTAGTATCTGTTTGTTAAGTTTTACAACAGATACCTACTTAACCATTATCTGCATTAAGGAAAAAAATTTAAGAATAGCTAAAGTGCTACTGACGACGGCAATAATTAAGAGAACTAAAGCTGCTTTTTACAATTGAAATAGAGAACGTTCTAAATAGAACAGTTATTTTGTCACCCATGATTTTAAATCCCCCCCAAGAAAGTTTTTTTTTAAAAATAGCATGAGATAGTACATTTAGGCTATGTTGCACAATGTATTAGTAAAGTAAATCAGTAGTTACATATTGAATAAATTACTGAACGGTTAAATCCTTTCAGTAACTTACAACGCGTTTTAGAACCGTAATCCCAGTATTTTTATGCGTCGAGTAGTTACTTAGCACTTAAGAGGCTGACAAGTGGCAACAACAATTAATATTTGTTTTGTAAAACAGTTTTGTGCACAGTTTTGTAAAATTAGCCACTGTTTTTGTCTAATATTTTTATTGCATTATATATTTTTTGTCAAGTTTTTAGTAAAAAAAATTTACATTTTATAAAACATAAAGAAACATTACAAATAAAACAGAGATTGTTAAGCAACTTTAGTCTGTGACAACAAAACCAAATAAAATTGATTGCATAATATAAGAACGCACTTTTAACGAAACGTAAATGTCATCTGTCTTTTGGCAAGTGTCAATACTCAATAGTCAATATGTTGAATATCTTCACGTCCATATCCCCGAAAAGGTAGGCAGAGGTACAACCAGGGCACTCACGACTAGCAGAAAAGTCACACAATGTGATAGGTGGCAAAACTATCGCCAACCAAGCAGATATCCAATCCCGAGCAACGTAGATAACGTGCTTAGAAAATTGAAAATACAAATTCTATATTTTTTTAGCTATCCGACCCGGGGATTGAACCCGGGACTTCAAAAAGTCAAGTCCTACACCAGACCGCTAGGCCACAGAGGCGATTAATCAATATTTGTGGTATTTTTTTATATTTTATCTCAAAAAAAAATATTTTATTGATTTTGCAATTTAATTGTTCACCTTTAATTGGAGCTCACCTTTAATATTATTTATTCGATTTCTAACTATTTGCAGCCTTCAAGGTTCGGTAATTAAATAAAAAAAACCTCTAAATCCTCTTCAATGTTATCAGAGATATCCATAATTTCAAAAGAACGTTTTACCCTAATAAACATTTAAAATGAACAATAGCAACTTGAGTCATATCTAGCCGAATAGAATGTGTTGAACACATCTGTTGACTATATTGTGTTAAAAGTTAAAGTTACTCGACAAGTAAATAAGTTAATCGCTACTCTGTCCGACCTATAAGTTACTGAGCAGTTTAAGTGATGATTAGTGTTACTTGATGAGTGTATAACGTCAAAATACAAAAATACAAAATACGGGTTGTCAAAATACCATAATAAATAATATTTAAGGTATCGAAATACCTAATTTTAACCAAATTTTTCATAAAGAAGGACCTTCCATGTTCTTCATCATTTGTAAACCATTTTTTTTAAATAGTGGACTTCTGTGGCTGCAAAGGGACCAATTGCCGCCAAGT
>NJDC01028271.1:86493-106429 GCA_002245475.1 Calephelis virginiensis | reverse complement strand
AAATAAGTTAATCGCTACTCTGTCCGACCTATAAGTTACCGGGCAGTTTAAGTGATGATTAGTGTTACTTGATGAGTGTAAAACGTCAAAATACAAAATACGGGTTGTCAAAATACAATCATCTTTGGGGTATCGAAATACCTAATTTTAACCAAATTTTCATAAAGAAGGACCTTCCATGTTCTTCATCATTTGTAAACCATTTTTTTTAAATAGCGGACTTCTGTGGCTGCAAAGGGACCAATTGCCGCCAAGTCAGGATGTAATGAAGGAAATTCAGAAAAAAAATAAGGAAACTGTGATGTTTTTTTTTTAAATTTAGGCTACGTCACATTGAAGTTTGACTAGGTTTTTCGTATTCGCACTACATTTAAATGTCGTAGCAGTTAGTACACACTTAAAAGGATAATATTCAATTTTTAAAGGTACATATATTATAATAATAGTTCCTTAATTATGTACCTAACGTTACATAAACATTTACATAAAGACACAGTACAATGCCCGAGCTTATCTCCAGCAAGATAGATTTCTACAAGTTACCCGTTAAAAGGAAACATCAAAAACAAAAACATGTCGCAGGGTAATAAAATAACTATAACGTTAGTTATTTCAACCATTTAAATACTGTAAAACAACTAAAAATAAACTTCAATATTATGTAGTCTAATTACAATCACTTGATTAGATATTGGAGGTGGTTCTTCAGTGCACAAACTAAACTTATTTTAAATGCATGCTATCTTTGTCAAATGAAACAAAAACCAAAGAGATGAAAAATTTTAAACATGTCAGATTAGTCAGTTGGGGCGTTTTTAATCAACGTTTCCCGAGGAATGGATTAAACGTCTGTAGAAATGTCATGTACAGGCTAATCTCTTCTAAATGTTTTGTCTCTTTCTGTCACTTACGTGGAAAGAAGACAGCGGTAACTTAAAATTAGTTTGGTGATTGCGCAACAAAATACTATCATTGATAGCGTTCCTAATGCTTACATGTGTAATGTATTTATAATAGCGAAAATATGTCAATGAACGTAGATGATTTGTTTTTTGAAAGTCTCTGACTCTCTTACTCTACGTCAAGCTCAAAACTTCAGTATATTTAAACACGCACATGCAATAAACCCAACGTATCTATCAGATTTTATACAAAATAAAAGTGTTAAAGCATAATACAAGATTATGATAAGCAGCTTCCATATAATAATCAGACGCTCAGAAGTAACTACCCAAATCCTCTCTTGGGCTCCCCTTCTATTATTATGTATCGACTTGAAATGTAAGTAGGTAGTGAAAACATTATTTCCGGACATGACGAAAAAAGTTAGATCCAGCTCCTATACAAATTTGGCCATTGTTCTTTAGCCCTTTAGACATTGTGTTGTACTTTTTTACCTTTTCTAAATAAATATATACCTATTATCTGTACAGTTTCTAGACACTAGTGGAATAAAAAAATAACAAAGTAACGTTGACAGGGATTGGATATATACGTGCCCGGTTGGCGATAGGTTTGTCACCTATAACATTGTGCTAGGCTTGGTTGAACCTCTGCCTACCTCTTCATGACATGACAGGGATGTTAAGATACTTTAAATATTTTAAAAAAATACAGAGAAAACGTATTTATTTGACATTCAGTAATAGCGGAAAGAGTTGGTATCAAAAAATTCAATCATTGAAAACTATTTTATCAAATTGGTTTTGAATTTAGGTTTTTTTTTATTCGAGGGTTAATGATGTAAGTCAATATTAGATACTATTAAAGCTTTTGTATTTAAAATAGAAACAAAATACAAAAAAAAATAATTAAAATAAAATAAGAACACACTTTTTTGTAGCAAACACTTCTACTGATGCACTATACACTTTATTTAACACTTTATGTTACTCTTTAGCTGCTAACCGGTTTCACTTTTTACAGCATCATCAGGACTTTGAAACTAAAGATAAAAATATGGATGATACTGACGGTAACCACATACAAAATATAAATATATTTTTATGTGTGGGTACCGTCAGTAACATCCAACCAAATAAGTACTGAACGTTAAACTAAAACAGTTTTTTTTTATCTTTAGTTTCAAAGCCCTAATGATGCTGTAAAAAGTGAAACCGGTTGGCTAAAGAGTATCGTAAAGTGTTATGAAATGAAATCAAAATTATTTATTTGCGGAATATGTGTGTTAAAAAGTTGTTATAAAGATATTTAAAAATACAACATATTCTACCACATTGTGGTGTGCAAATATTTAGTTAATTTTAAGAAGTTACATATTTAAACATATTTACAGTTAAATAAAGTGTATAGTGGATAAGTGTTTGCTATAAAAAAATGTGTATACAATGGAATTTCACCAAGTGCCGACGATAGCAAGTATAGATTCTAAAATAAGAACAAAATGATCGAGCTTGGTGATTAAATGTTAAAGAACAACAATTTGTCAAAAAATTTGAAAAATCTTAACAATCACTGTTCCTCTTATTTCAGAAAGAGAGAAGAATGTGTTTTTTCAATATTTCTTCATGGTTTCGACGGCTTGTAAGTTTTAGTCGCTATGGAATCTTCTTTTCAACAGTCACAATTATTTCTCTCTTGCCTCTGTGGTCTAGCGGTCCAGTGACGGACTCGACTTCATGAGGTGCCAGGTTTGATCCCCATAGCATATAGTACGCAACAATCATTTTTTTTTTAAATCGCATAGAGATTTTGTTTTATTATCGTAAATATAATTGCGTTAGTTCTCTATTGTAGTTTTTTTTTTTATGATATTGGAAAGCAAACAAGCAGACGGATTTCCTGATGGTAAGAAATTCAGCTGCCTAGTGACACCAAAGGTAGTAATAGTGCATTGCCAACCTGAGGTCGGGATGTTAGGCCTTGAGTAAAAGTAAATTTACCGGCTACCATACCCTCCAAACCGGAACACGTCATGACGTTATGGCGGCAGGAATAGGTAAGGCGATGGTACCAATCCGGGCGAGTCGCTGCGAAACTCTACCACCTAGTCAGATGTTACATAAAATAACTAAATGTAAAGAATTTAATATTTGCGACGACTGCAACTTATTCATGATAATGAATTTAGAACAGACGTTTTTAACAATAACAACTAGATAAACGCTTTGCCGACAGTGACCAAATAAAAGACAAAAAAAGGATCACACAATTGTATTGGTCCAAGAAATTCCAAATGTATTTATTCTAGTGGTCGACCATCGAAATTCGACAACAATAATATTAAATTATAAGTAATTCAATGTAAATTATTAAAATATGATGTTCAAAGATTATGTTGTTAATTGTCTGTTTGATAACAACGCCATCTTCATTAATCACGACTAACTTTGTTTCCAAACATTATGAATACAGTTTGCGTGCCATCTGTGATTTTTTATCGTTATCAATATTTTTGTTTGTGTGTGTCAAACGCATGGTAGTGTGTGTAATATTTCATTTATTGATTTAATGTACTTTATAAGCAGTATTATTGAAAATCAGCGTTCTCAACTTCTCCGACACATAAACTATAAGTGTGCTACATTTCATATTCCTTAGCCCGCGCAATTTTCTTAAAAAGGGGTTCGATGTTTTTGCTTCACGTATTAATATTATGATTTGACTCAAATTTCGGAGCTACTACTCAAATTATTATACCCTTTTTTTGCACTTACTATGAGTTTATTATAAACTGGCTCCAAGAAGAGGAGGTTATCAATTAGTCGGTTTTTTTGTATATTATATTTGTTAAGCGATTATTCGACCAATGATGAAATGGATTTAGATGGTTCTATTTTCGAAAGGTAGGTCATGATTTAAAGGAATATATGAACTTAATCAAGATCCAAATAGTATTTTCTGAATTACAATTGTAATACAGAAAATAGTAGTATAATTATTATGCAGCTGTTATTTGTACTTTGTCGACGTGATGATGCAGATGAATTTGTTTTTTTGTCCTCAAATCGCTTCAATTATTGGAATTCCTAAAGTGTGTCTAATCATGAAACTTCTCTGGATTTTGAGACCGACAAAGCAGAAGTCTGCACTCGGAGACGTCAACTATCTCTTAATCACTAATTAAGTCCACATTTTCTATTGAATGTTATATATCGCCTCTGACGTCTTTTGGTCCCGGGTTTGATTATCGGGTCGGGCATCAAAACAAAATAGAAAATGAACATTTTTAATTTTCTATTAAAAATAACGTTGCACGGGATTGGTTATGTGCCTGCGACCTATCACAATGTGGGACTTAGTGTTTTCGATTAGTCGTGGGTGCCTTGTTTGTGCCTTTGTCTAATTCTTCGGGGATATGGGCGTGAAGATACATGTTTCTTTTTTTATAACGTCAATTGATTTTTTTTAATATTATTGTCACAGTTAGATACATAGCCACAGTCATCTATTATAGTTAAACTCGACCAAAAATCATTTGTTAGGGTTATTTCGGAGACCATTGTTCTATGCCTTTGTCCTTCACTGCTGTCGATATATTTCGTCGGGTAAGACAAAAGAGTTGACGCTTTAATCCTTTTTTAAGTCGCTTGTCGCAGATAACGTGGCCAATCACACGGAAGAATGGACTTGTACTCGGCATTACTCAAATATTTTATTATGTTATCTGTATGTATATTGTTAACAAAACATTTCATTTAGGTGACAAAATTGGGCCGGTTTAAGTATAACAAATGTAGCTGTAAACATTATTTAGTCATATCTAAATCCTGGGTTTGAATCCCAATGTAGTTCTATTAATATTGTTAATGCGAAAGTTTGTATGATTGTTTGTAATTCCTTCATGTAAAAACTGCTGAAATCATGAAATTTGGCACACACATAGAGGGTAACTTGGATTACCGCATAAGATAGTTTTTATCACGAAAATATTTTCATGTGGGACCACGCTAGCAACGCCGCGGGCCACAGCTAGTATGTAAATAAATTTCAAATATGTATTAAATCTAAGTTATATAAAGAAGATAACCTATTATTTCTAAAAGATTGCAGAATATCTAGATGATAACAACGTTTGGGAATGATTGCTTATCGAATCAATATTTATAATTATAATTATATCAAAAACTAGCTGTTCCGGCGAACTTCGATCCAGCTGTTAAATTTGTATAGGAAAAATTAAAATGTTTTTTCTAGTTTCAGCGCTGTTGAACGTATTAAAAAGTTTCATATGTCTGTCGGTCTCTTGGTTTTAGGCTACCTCCCCATTTATTTTTAGCTAAATCGATTCAGCTGTTCTTGAGTTATAAAAACTGAAAGTGACACGATATCTATACATTAATACGTGATGCCAAAACTTTTGACCCCTGTTTACGAGAATCGTGCGGACGCAGGAACATAAAATTTTGCACACTTATAGTTTATGTGTAGGAGAAGTGCAGAACGCTAATATTTTTCAATAATAATGCTTATAAAGTACATTAAAACAATAAATAAAACGTTACCCACACTACCATGCATCTGACACACACAAACAATTATATTGATGATAACGCTAAAAGATCACAGATGGCGCACTAAAAAGTTTGGAAACAAAGTAGTTGATCTTGAGAAATGATGATGGCGTTCTTATCAACAAGATATTGAAATTTATTATGGTCGAATTTCGACCAATGGGCGACCACTAGCTCTTTTAAATACATAGATAAGAAAAAAGGACAAGCCAGCCGAGTTTCTTTGACCAAATCTTCTTAGTGAGAGGCCGCTTTACGATCTGTTGGTAGGTTTTAATACTATAAATATGTGTCGCAAGTTCCATCCGTTTGGTTTATGTGAAATAAACGTTTTTCAACTTAAAGTCAATTTTCTTTCGTAATCGGCAAAAAGTATTAATGCACATTTTTGCCAAAAAATATTGCTAGAATTTCAAATCGACATTTTATTTACATGGGAGTGAGAACCTTTATTGCACGCTAAAACCTTCGGTATATGGTTAGTGCTTTAACACACTTACGAATTACGATTTACATCACGTAAAAACGTGCTAATGGCCTCATCTCACACAATATTGGAGAATTATAAACTTTTGAATTTGGAAGTCCTTATATTGGAAGGTAACAGAGAGGAACTCAACAAACGGATTTATTGATGAAAAAATATAGATACAAAAGATGGAATGGTGTCTTTTCGACTTCAAGCCTCTTGCATAAGGATATACCAAGGACCCTGAATATGGCTTTGGTAAGCACTGAGGTTGTAGTAGCAGGAATATTAACCTGTCTGAGTGACTTCCGACATAATTCTACTTTATCTACGATAATAGATGAATATAATAGATAATAGATGATAAAACTCTGGATAAGAAATAAAGATAACTTTTAAAACGCCTCTGTGGTCTAGCGGTTCAGTTATCGGAACTTGATTACAGACCCGGGTCCCGGGTCGGATAAGTTCGGCAAAGAAGATTGGTTTTCTTTAATTTTCTAATAAAAAAAGACGGGTTGCACTCCGGGAGTGCTGGCAGAAGTGAAAACTTGAATATTAACTATGTGTATTTTTGATATTTTGGAATGGTTAGGGAATCACGAATTGCTTTAATTATTAGTATGAAAGTACTATCATTTATGCACAAATATTATTTTCATATCAATAACCTGCGTTTGGCTTGACAAAAACTCGCTAAAGTAAGACTATGTGACGGCTAGGAGCGTCGTCATATTATCTGTACAACGAACATTGCTTTCCACACATAAAGCTTATTTTCAAGATGGAACAAATAGAGCAATGACTGTTGATGTTATATGTATCTGCTATCATTTTGTCTGATGAGAATGTAACGGTAGATATATTGCGGCGTATTATCCATTGCGAATCTTATACTTTTCGGAAATATCCAAGCAATACAAAAACAGCAATGAATTTACGTTTTATTTTAGATCTCGCGCCGTCTTATTCGCGCATGCGTCCTGCGCCGTCTTACGATCTGACGACCTGACGCGAGCTTAGAAGTTTTTACTCATTCCAAAAAAATTGCGCAACGCCGCTGAAGTAGTTTACACTTCAAAAACGTTGCTCGGGATTGGATACGAGCTTGGTTGGCAATAGGCTCGCCACCTATCACCACAATGTGTGACTTAATGTCTTCGGCTAGTCGTAGGTGCCCTGTTTGTGCCTCTGTCTACCTCTTCGGGGATATGGGCGTGAAGATACTTACTTACTTAGTAACTTTTATGCACGTATATTTTTATTGCGTTAGTTAATCGATTTCAAGAAGGTGGAGGTTGTCAATTCGACTGTATACTGTTTTGTGCTTGTGCTTTGTGCCTGTTATGCGATTACTCGGAAAATAATAAACATATTTTGATTGTTCTTTCTTCAAAAGGTAGGTTATAGTTTCAAAATGGCCGACATCAAAGATAACTCAAAATCACAAGACGGATCTTAATAAAATTTAGAAACACTCCATCGGCGTTACGACCTGTTTTTCGAGAAGAAAAGAAAGAGAGTGGTGATAAAATTTGAGTTAGTCTAATTGAAGAAAATTCGATAAAAAGCGAAACTTTACATAAATGTCAATTACTTGACAATCCTTTTACAACAAATATATAAAAATATTAATTAATGAACATTAGAATGTATAATATATAAATCTATAACATATGTATTTTTTATAAATATTAAAATATTTGCAAACTACAAAATACTATGATGAAATGCTTAAACAAGTTTGTAACATCTTTTTAACACACATAATACGCAGAATTATATTTTTCATTTTAATATTCGTAGGTAGACCAGGAAAACGTCTTAAGCTAACCTAGTTTAGGTAATAACGATCAATATGATTAAAACGAAGGATGGATACAACATTGAAAAAATTGTTATAAATAATGTAAACGATAAGGTAAAAAATCATAAAACCCCCGAATGTGCAAGTGGGCCACTTGCACGTTGCACTTCATGTTTGACAGTTTAACTCAATATTAAAAGTAAAATGGGAATGTGCTAGTGACCCTACAGGAATTTAAGCCTCCATCTTGAAATGCAAAAGGTTAGAACGTCATCAGCAAAAGTTGAAAGATACGGTTTTGAATCCTGTCTCAGGTGAATGGTGGTTTTAGGGTTCCGTAGCCAAAGGCCAAAAACGGAACTCTTATAGATTCGTCATGTCTGTCTGTCTGTCCGTATGTCACAGCCATTTTACAAAAATATAAGAGCGATACTGTTGAAACTTGTTGAGAAGAAGTATTCAGTGTACGCATTAAGATATTCACTTTATAGTTTGCAATGAACCACTGCATAGTTTGTATGAAAATGACTAAAAGAACTGTTATGTTGTAATTATCAAGGCTTAGAACCGGTACCAAAAGTACAGGTTCTGTACCGGTATTTAGCGGTTTTTTCTATTTCGATACCTGGATACCTGTAAGTGGGTACTGGTACTGCGTATACCATCCATACCTTCGTATACCAGTACCGACCCGATACCGTTTGAAAGAAAGAAAGAAAAAAATATTTTTTTGCGGAATATGTTTGTAAATGAGGTGTTATATATTTAATTATATCAACATATTCTACCATACTTTGGTATGCAAATATTTTAATATTTATCAAAAAAAATATATTTAATAACATATACTTTAACTTTTAAGCCAAATATTTATATTTATAACTGGTATAATTATTTATTACCAAAACATTTTTAAATTATAATTAAATTTAACCCTGTCTACTGTAAACTACCACCGTTTTCAAACCTAGCCAGACAGGAGAAGAGACGGTGAAACAATTAACGTTATTTTACAAGTAACGGTACTAATACCGATAAAAACCGGTATCCGGTTAAATAGTAGTGCGACACTGTCTATTTTCGTTTTTAGGTATCGGTAATATTTTAATCTTTCATGAAAGAACATAGATATCTTCGATTGAAGAAATGCTATGAAATATATGCTCGCGTACCGGTATTATTGAACCAGTACCGGTAAAAAAAAAACTTTAAGCCAATAGTACCGGTACTAAGTCTGATACCGGTCCAAACAGTACAGATACGCCTTTGATATCGTTATTGCTTCAAGGCTGTTACTACCGGTTTTCAAAAATACCAGTATTTCAAGCCCTAGTAATTATTGCTCATTGTTGCTAAGAAACTCTTAATCGGCCAGACCGGCTCGCACTTGGCTGCTTTTTTTTACTTTGAAAATTGTAATAGTTTTGAAACAAGCACACTGTTTTCCTGATATCAAAAAACAACCGTTGCCTATAGACACCATAGATGTTATTGGTGCGTCATTATCCTGTGTTCGGGATGTTAGGCCTATTGTACTAGTCAACTGACTTCTATACTCTCCGAACTAAAACATGACGGAGTCATTATGATGACAAGAATAAGTTTATTATAAAAATTAAATTCACAAGTATATGACACTCACGCATGAACGGATAGATCACTTTTTATAATGTGTTTTAGTTTTGTTAATTATAGTCAGATTATAATCAGACGGTTTATAAATGAAAAAAAATGAGTTTAGCAAAACATTGGAAATTCCAAGAATAATATTCATAGTGAAAATAGGACAACGTCTGTCGGGTTAGTTATCTAGTTATTTATATATTTCATCAACAGATACCGCTGTGTTATTCTGCAAAATGCAGAAACTAGCAACATCATTTTTATCATAAACTCTGCTACATTGTACTGCATTATAAATAACTCCTCACAATGATATCAATCACTTCAATAATTTAAATAAATTTAAATACACATAAGTGTAGCAACCAATGGGGGTTCCAGAGTTCACAGCTGAGCATCATCGAAGTGTATCTATTGTATTGATTGCTGCTGATTAGCCGAGAGCAACAGATGCCAACTCTTCGTTTTACGTAACATGAATAGCATATGACACAAACATACGCACTGCAATACTTTATATAATTTAAGCGCAGTATAACTGCAAAACACCGACTCCAATTATATTGTCGCGTCACCTAGGTACACAAATATTTGAGCGTAGTAAAACTGGAAAACACCGACTCTCATTACACTGTCGCGTCACCTAGGTACGCAAACATTTGAGCACAGTAAAACTACAAAACACCGACTCCAACTACATTGTCGCGTCACTTAATTACACAAATATTTGAACAGAGTAAAACTGTCCAACTACATTATCGCGTCACTTAGGTACACAAATATTTGAGAGCAGTAATACTGCAAAACACTAACTCCAATTACATTGTCGCGTCAACTAGATACACAAATATTTGAACACAGCAAAACTGCAAAACACCGACTCCAATTATATTTTCGCGTCACCTATGTACACAAATATTTGAACGCACTAAAACTACAAAACACCGACTCCAACTACATTATCGCGTCACCGTAGTATACAAATATTTGAGCGTAGTTTTTTTTTCGAAATGTCTACTGTTGTGTACGTCTAACGACTTATACAACGTCACCGGGCTAGAACGTAGTAAATCTGCAAAACACCGACTTCCAATTACATAGTCCCGTCATCTAGGTGCACAAATATTTGAGCACAGTAAAACTGTAATAAAACCGACTCCAATTACATTGTCGCGTCAGATAGGTACACAAACATTTGAGCGCAGTAAAACTACAAAACACCGACTCCGATTACATTGTCGCGTCACCTAAGTATACGAATATTTGAACACAGTAAAACTGCAAAACACTGACTCCAATAATTACATTATCGCGTCACTTAGGTACACAATATTTGAGCACAGTAAAACTGCAAAACACCGATTCCAATTACATTGTCGCGTCATCTAGGTACACATACAGGGTTACTTTGAAAGGAGCGGCCAAATTTTATTATGAGGTGGTAAAATATATTTTAATGTGTTTTAAATAGTATTGGCAAATTGTAAAATTTACTTTTACTAACATTCATTTTACAACAGTCTGCAAAAATGCTTTACTTGTTATTACGCTATATCGTACGTAGTAAAAGTCATAACGTCACTAGTCTGCTAATGCAACTGCAGTCGGTGGGAACCAGTTTCATTTTTTCACGTTATCACCATGCATCTTGTACTTTGCGTTGGATAAAAATTATATTTTTTTATGAGGTACTTCATACATCGAAAGTGTTATCGATTCCGAATCGTTTCTCAAAATTTGACTGGTACTTTAAATGTCTCCCTGTATTTAATAACTGCAAAAATCTAAAATGCATCATTATAGAATCATATAAGGACACAAATATTCAAGAGGAGTGAAATAGCAACAAATCGACTCCAATTCCATTTTCACATCATCTAGTCACACAAAAGTTTTCGCTCAGTAAAATTGCAAATACTTAAGAGCGTACAAATCAATTCCAATTTTATTGTCGCCTCAATTAGGTGCAAAAATAATAAAAAAATTTCAAGAATCTGACACCAGTTCACTGTCGCGTCAACTAGGGCACAAACATTAAGCGTAATAAAATTGTAAAAATTCGATTCCAATTTCATATCACGTCGTAGTAGTCATTTTAAGTATAACTCAACAACTAGGTAGGTAGGTAGGTACTCGTCGGATCTCAACCAAATTTATATAATTCGAATTTCCTGATGGTAAGAAATTCACGCCGCCTAGAGACACCGAAAGCGGTAATGGCGCGTTGCCAACCTGAGGCCTGGATGCTAGGCCCCGAGCAAAAGTAAGTTTACCGGCTACCTTACCCTCCAAACCGGAACACGTCATGACGTTATGGCGGCAGCAATAGGTAAGGCGGTGGTACCAATCCGGGCGAGTCGCTGCGAAACTCTACCACTTAGTCCGATATCACGATGTTAGTGACTGGCAGGCAGGAAAGCAGATGGTCTATTTTGCAAAGAAGGGCGGACCAACACGGGGAAAATATAATATCATCAAAATTATTATATATTTGGCGGAGTGAGCGTAATATACAATAGAACATACAGACTAATTGAGAACACCTTGGAGACGTTTAAAAGAAACATAACGGACAATATTTTGAGCTTGTTTAAACAGGCTCAAAATGTTGTCCATTATGACATCATGAAGACACATTCCAAGCTCAAAGAAAAAAAATGTAATACAATGAACATCTACCTGAAGATTCCTTTCCATAAGCTGTGCTTTTATTAAAAAACCGAAAATTAAAAACCATTATCACAAAAGGGACTGTAAGTTAGAGTAAGTAAATAGATTTAATTAAAAACTGTCATCTTAAATGGGATAGAGTCACAAGATTATATAAAAACTAACTTCCAATAGCGGCTTCACCCGTGTGCTAAAGTACATTTTTTTATGAATTGAAGCCTATCTGTTACTCTAATGCAGCCTTTCCCAAAGTGGGCGATAACGCCCCCTTGTGGGCGCTGGAAGCCTAGAGGGGGGCGGTATAAATCTTGAAAAAAATGTTTTTTTTTAAACTAGGCGCAACAAATATGTTATTGAGGTTATTGACAAGAAAAAAACGAGGGGGGGGGGCGCTACAAAACAACTGATTTTCAAAATGAAATAAGTTTGGGAACCTCTGCTCTAATGTATATGTAAACTATTTTCCTGTAAAGCTTCCAGCTCAAAGGTTTTAAAATATAGTTTCAAAATTCTGAATTGCAAGTTCAGTGCTTTTAAAATAACATTGCTTAAAATGAAATGAAAGATATTTATTTGCTGAATATATGTGTTAGAATTGTTACAAAAATATTTGTACTTTAACAACATACTACATTGCAAATATTTTTATAAAATTAGTTTTTAGATTTGCAACATATGTTTTAATATTTAAACAATTTTTGAAACTGCTTAATAGGTTTATCCTTATTTACCATAAACTACCACCGTTTCCAAACCTAGCCAGACAGGAGAAAAAACGGTAAAACGAACCCCCCGGTAACCAGGACGAACCCTATCTACCTTGTATTGCCACCATCTCCAAAGCTATCCAGTTAAGAGAAAAAACGGCGTAGCAAACTCCTCAGCAACCAAGATTACCTTACTATGACATTTATATTCAGAAAAAAAAACTTTTTTGTAAAAAAGTCGTTTATATCATAGTAAGCATTATCTAACAACAAGTCAAATAACTCCTTTCAATACCATTTTAGTGGCAGTGATATAAGACTGTAAGGACCTTTGTTATTTAGTCGCTAGGTTACCAATCTGTGGTAGCCATATCTGCTATCGTAGATAGATTATTAAAATCGACCTTTATCTACTTGTTACAGACAACATGGTGGATTTGTTCTCCATGCATAAAATTAACATATATTAACAAATGATGCTAATTCTATTAAACATCACAAGTAACCTGATAAATACCTTGCGGTTTGTTTGTTGTGGCTTTTTATAGGTACTTATTTTATTCAGTGTATGAACAAATTAGTCAGTCGTGGTTAGTTTATATATTAATAAATATTCCTATAGAAGTTTGGAATTGATGCTATTTTAAACCAACTAAAACCGATCATATTCTTAATTAGTCAAGTACATTTTTTCTAACTTTAGACAAAGCATCTATCACTTATCACGGGACTTATGTATCTTCGGTTAATCGTGGGTGCGCTAGTTGCACTTCTGCCAGCCTCCTCGACGATACGAGCGTAAAGAATGTTTTTAATACGTATTTAACTGCATACTTCCAAGACAAATTTAAAATTGCTGCGTTTAAATTATAAATCAAAATATAAGTTTTCTGACTCTTGATATCTTATAGGTTCTAGGGGTTTTAGATGGTTGTAAACATAGGTTTGAATTCGTCTGAACCGCATATTTGACCCTAATATATTATTAAAATCTCTGAGGTTACCTTTTTTGGTAGTCGTATTTACAACCGTGTAGAACGTCTTTTATGCTCGTATCCTAGATACATTCGTTATGAGATAGCACCTTCTTAAAAAACATATAGCTCAGTTTAACGACTCAAAAAACCTTCTTGATGGAAAGTCTGGTTATTGGAAGCCCAGTCAGCTAGAAAGCTTCACTTCAGAATAACTCCAGATTACACCCTTTTGGAATAAGTTCACTACATAGTATAAAATAAAGTCGCTTCCTCTTTCCCTATGTCCCTTTGTATGATTAAATCTTTAAAACTACGCAACGGATTTTGATGCGTATTTTAAATAGATAAAGCGATTGAAGAGAAAGGTTTATATGTATTTTCATAACCGTGCGAAGCTGGGGCGGGCCGCTAGTTAATTATAAGAGGATCCCAGTCCTGTGTAAAAAATGACATAATGACATTTTTTCTTCTAACAATATGTTTTTGCTGAAATTGAGGTCTCCTCATCAAATTAAAAGTGAAAGTGGAAGTGCAACTACAAACCAACGGCATTTACCAATTACACATCATGATATGACTTGCGGAAGCTCATATCGAACTTAACACATGATTCAGATCACAGAATTGTTTTAAAGCGACTTTGAAAAAGAAGGAGCTCCTCAATTCGACCGTATATATGTTTTAAACTATATAAAATTCGTTTAAACTAAATGAAATTATTCCACGGATTAGAAATGAGCCTTTTATTAACGACCTTTTATCAAAAATGTTTCATATAAATTCATGGAATATGTCCATATTTCAAATACGTCGTTTTTCACGGAATTACTGAACAATTTTCAAAATCAAATTAAGTTGAATAAGGTTCATTCAAAATGTCTGTTAGTTTTTGAGATTTCAGATTTTGATAAATAAATTATTAAAGATACAGTTTCCTATAGACAACAGAAAATGTAGGTTATTAATATTTTAAGTACACTAATAGCTTTAACCCGCGGCTTCAACCGCGTTTTAAGTCATTTAAAAATATCCTATGCTACTTAAAATACCTCCACGAATAGGTACGTGTGCAAAGTTTCACGGTGATTTGTTAAGCAGTTGAAAGTGTAGCAAACAAACTTACATTCGCATTAGTAGGAATTGTTCAAATATTTACACAATTTTATTAAAAATGGTTCAATTCATAAAATTCATTGAAAAGGTATCACATTGACATTTTATTTTATTTAACCTAAAGAACAATAAGTAATACTATACCGGTAAAACTGCAACCATTATGACAGGTTGATTACAAGCGGGTGCAAAATTTACCAATCTAAAAAACATTGTACAGAGCGTTCGGTGTTAAAGTTATTATTTCAAATTGATAAGTAAAAGGTTCTATCTTTTAAACGTGGAAGTGACCTAAATATTTAAATCGCTTTTTAGCGCAGTAAATAAGTATCTTCACGTCCATATCCCCGAAGATGTTGGCAGAGGCACAACCAGGGCACATACGACTAACCGAAAACACTGTGATATGTGTCCCACAATATGATATGTGTCAACATATCCAATCCTGAGCAACGTTATTTTTATTAGACATTTTTTTGCTGCCCGACCTGAGGATAGAACCCGGGACCTAAAGTCAAGTGTGACACCGGACAGCTAGACCACAGAGCGCAGTTTACTTCTTATAATCAAATCCATATTTCCAAATAGTATCTCCACCTCTTATATTATCATTTCACTATTTGCAATATTTAAAAAACTCTACAATGTCAACACTTGCTTCAAAAACATTCCTGTGACGTTAACGCTTAATGACATTTTCTTAAGTACGTTATGGCATTTTCGTGAACAAGGTTTTAATGAATAATTTTAATTTACATTGTAAACAAATAGATTTCGCCTTGACAAAATAAGCATTAACAAGCTTTAAATAAATTAAAACGGATTTAATATTCAGTATAGAGCTTTAAATTTTTGTCATACATCGCTTTAGCCGTTTAAACTTAACTTAATAAAAAGAAAATTTCCTCTAATACATAAATGTTATTATAAATATATATTATAAATCAATGATTACCATTTACTTAACGATTGTATTATGTACGATAATGTTATGTTTATTATAATTTTGACCTGTCAAACAAAATTCGAATTAAAACAAAACACATTTGACAACATTTCATTGACGCTTTTGATGTTTAATATATGGTCAAGTTTGAAGTGTCCTCTTGAATATTGTAAAATGTTAGAAATATTGGTACGATAGCAGAAGATAAGGAGCGATAGATATTTCATAATGGATCAGTGTCGGTTTTTATTGATTGTAGAGACTAACCTGTGGTAAGAAGCCGAGGAACGAGAGTTTTCTTTTGCCACTGCTCATGTTTACCGCGATTTGGGAGTCGTATACCGGCGCGTGCGCAGAGGTGGCCGTCAGCGGAGCAACTAGTGAAGTGTTAACCGACGAGCTACTGAAACGCCGACCAGACGCAGCCACCGGCGTCTGATCTCAGCTTTCAATTCTCACGACCGTTTACTCACCTGCAGCAAAACAAAACATTCTTAATCAGTGATAACACGAATACAGATGAGCTACCTATTTCCGTTGTGATTTACGGCTACTTTCATTAGCCTATCTACAGATGCAGATTAAATAACTACTAGGGTTTTCTTGCTAAGATCAGAGATCGCCCGTACTGTCGGGCGATATTTTTACGACTATTACTTCTAATACTAATAATTTTGGTTTTGAATTATTA
This sequence comes from Calephelis virginiensis, assembly GCA_002245475.1. Lineage (NCBI taxonomy): Eukaryota > Metazoa > Arthropoda > Insecta > Lepidoptera > Riodinidae > Calephelis > Calephelis virginiensis. The sequence continues at coordinate 89,952 of NJDC01028271.1, read as the reverse complement.
AGTCCAGGGAAGCCTTGAAAATAGTCAAATTGCACGGACTAGGAAAAACAAAATTTAATTATTTTTTTTGCTATACACAGTTCCGTAGCTAGGCGTGGGCAAAGTGGGCCTTGTACCACGGCCTCGCACCTAAAGGGGCCTCGCTTTACCTGATTTAAAATCTCTGTTTATTTTTAAATTAAATAAAAGCATGAAAAATCTAATCCAATCAAATCAAATCATGTTTGGTAAGACCATAGTGTAGTGTGACCATATATGCATAAGATAAAGGTTTTGGATAGCTTTTGGGAACGAACAGAAAGGGGCCTCGCCGATGCTACTTTGTCCACGCTACGCCACTGCCTATATAAACTGAACGGGTAGAACAAATTCCGCCGGGACAACGAGTTTTTATTAATTATTGAAAAATAATAGTGGTTGTCGCGTGATGTATAGATAGATTTTATCTCAATTAGAATGGCCGTTGGCGAACGATTATTCCCGAATGATATTAAAATGACCCAGCAGATGTCCTGTCCTACCTAGGAAAATTTAAATGAAATAAACATAAAAAATCATAAAAAAAGTTATGAGCAAAATTGCTTTATCAATTCAGATGTGACGTGATGACTAAGGGAAATAGAAAAAAGGAAATAGATTACATATAGGTATACATATATAATAACCAGCTGTTCCGGCGCACTTCGCTCCATCTATTCAGTTTGTACGGAAAAAAATGTTGTTTTTTCTTCGCTTGTTTCTTCGCAGTCGAACGGGATAAAATATATTACTGGTTCCAAGCTACCTCCCCATCAATTTTCAGCAAGATCGGTTCAGCCGTACTTGAGATATAAATACTTAGTCTAACTTTCTTTTAATAATGTCTATTATCAACCTCGCGGTTTTTACAACTTCAACGGGCTTTTCAAATAGTATAACTAAAACGTCTTTCTTTTCTATTCTACTAGTTTTTCTCTTCATATGAAACATCTCCTAAAATTTACTGACAAATAATAAAACAAAAAAAAAAAGAATTATTAATATTGGTCCATCCGTTCAGGCGAGACGCCTTGACCACGTGAAATGGGGAGTCATTTTTATAAATACTAGTGGTCGTCCATTGTTCGAAATTCGACCACAATAAATTTTAATATCTTGTTGATAAGAACGCCATTTTAATTTCTCAAGACCAACTACTTTGTTTCGAAATTTTTTAGTGCGCCATCTGTGATCTTTTATCGTTATCAACAATATATATGTTTGTGTGTGTCAAATGCATCGTAGTGTGGGTAATGTTTTATTTATTGATTTAATGTACTTTATAAACATTATTATTGAAAAATATTAGCGTTCTGCACTTCTCCTACACATAAACTATAAGTGTGCCCAATTTCATACTCCTCCGTTCGCGCAATTTTCGTAAAAATTTTCGTAAAACTTACTTACTTTCAGTTGTAGTTAGTCAACGATACTAATACACAAAAATACTTAAATAGATATCAGAATAAATTTAATAAAGACCCAGACCCGGAAATGCTGACATTTAAATGTTCATCTCACAAATGCCTTCGTCGGAAATTGAATTCGAGCCTCGCTGTTGCTCGATAGAATTAGGCGTGTACGCTAGCCACTCGACCAACGAGGAGGTAACTTGTAACCCTGTTTTTCGATTAATGCAAATCGAACATTTAAATACATATTTATCTATTCTAAATATTTGGTTCACATTAATCTCTTCGCCTCGGTCGGCCTTCGTTTTATTTCCTATTATTGTATTACTAGCACTCGTCGAAATTCCGAAGGGCTTGTTGATAACGTAATCGACGATGTATCAATTTCCTATCTACATCGTGTCTAGAAATTATCTTTCTGTTATCACAAAATATGCCGTCGCTTTTCTTTTTTAATTACTCATCTACAATTAAATAGCATCCTGAGACTTTCACGAATTACTCCTAAAAGAACGTAATTTCCTAAGAGAGTCATCGCGTTAGTGCTCATTTTTTCGTATCTTATGTTTGAGAATTATTTGGGCAGTAGATTTGCACACATGGGGTAGATCCTGGCCACAGAATAGCAATGGTAGTTGTTGTCTATTATTTTCTAACTCGTATTCATGGAATTTTTTTTTCATTCGTAGGCACGACACGCGACACGGAACACGACAATATCAAGTACTGAAGGCAGAAACAGGTAAGATTGCGGTATCAAAACAACAAAGGGCCAGATAAACAGCGCTTTACAACGCGTGAATCGTAAAAGATAATACGATTTTATTATAACCACATTCTTGTAAATGTTCCATTAAAAATGCTTATACATGGGACACAATAAAAGTTTTGCACTTCCACATAATCGAGATTATTTGATTTTCGAATGTTATATTTTTAAGACGTTGCAACCTTCTTAGTGATAAATAAAAACAATAGGCGGAAAATAATTTATGAACTGTTTTTATCACCAATCAAAGTTCTACGTACGCAACGAAAATGGAATTAAGTCGAAAAGACTTTAGAGCGATGATTTTTTATAAAAAAGTTCTCTTTCTCCGCAGGACTGTCTCAAAATGCTTTTAGGAGAGAAGCACCTTGTTTGAGCACAGTGAGCCGATGGTTTGATGAATTTGAGAGAGGCCGAGTTTCTTTACATGACGAATTTCGTAAAGGGCAGCCTTCAACTGCCGTCAACGAAAATAATGTGGCTATTGTTCGGTTAGTTGAAAAAAAAACCCGGATTACCTATGAGACAATTCGAGCTCTATTTGGGATTGGTATGAGCCAAATTCAGAAAATTTTACACCAAAAATTTAAAGTTCGGAAACTTTGTTGGCGTTAGATCCCTCATGAACTGACAGCGGAGCAGAAGCGGACTCGCGTGGAAAGCTGCTCACAGCTGTTACTGAAGACGACCACGGACATTCTAATGCTGTTTCTGACATTGTCACGCCAACTGGCGAAACGACCACACGTGCCCAGTTGGCGATAGCCACCACTTTGTGGGACTAAGCAGTAAGCAGGACTAAGTAAGGCAGAGCGGGGTCACTTGATCAGGATTTTGTTTAAATCAGCGTCAGGTCCATTCGAAGCAAAAATAAGAAATGAGTTATTTATAAGTCGGTAGTTCATTTATTCAGCCATATATTAGGACAAAAAAACTTAGAAAATCTGTTTTTAACTTTACTAAATTTACCTAAGAATGGCACAACTCGTATTGCTCATTTAACCCCACAGCAGGGGTCTGTTGAATCATCCAATGGTTGAGCCAATAGATTGGTTAAAAAAATGCATATTAAAACTTATGAAATATAGAGGCAAAAACATAACAAATTTTCTAAGACTCGACATTGAAACAAAAATAAACTTACAACTCTTATTACACAAAGTAACTCAATAAGTTTACAACACAAATTGTTAAACCTCTAGTAGTAACAAATTAATCTGACAGATTTAAACGTGTTTTGTCTCTCTCTGTAACTATATT
>NJDC01028271.1:57492-71332 GCA_002245475.1 Calephelis virginiensis | reverse complement strand
TCCACAGGTCGTACTTCCGAGATGGTCCTTTTGAAAGCGATTCTGGGTCAGCGGGGCTATTCAGTAACTTTTTAGTTATGATCTCTGGGTAAAGTGGGCATCAATTAATAACTGTCAAATTTCGTGTTTTGTATTTGCTACCTCCATTGTATTTCTGTTGGTCATAGATTATAGCAAATATACGAGTAAAACACGTCATTTGATGATCACTGGGTTAAATGTACATCAAATAGCTGTCAAATTGTGTGTATGGCGTGTTTTATAATTCCTATCTCCTGTAACCAACAGAAATACAACGAAGATAGAAAATACAAAACACATCATTTAACAGCTATTAGATGTACACTTTACCCAGTTATCATCACAAAAAAGATACTGGGGGGTCCGAGGCTACTACGGAAGTCGGTGACGGCGGGGATCCGATCTATCTCCCGGCCATCTAATATCGGTAATGACAAACAGTTAATGGTCAAATACCTCAAAAAGATACAGAATAGCCCCGCTGATGATGCAGCCCCAAAGATCTTTTTTAAAGACCTAAGTCCCATCGAAATCATGTCTACATGTGATGGTTAAATCCTAGGAAATAGAGGAAAATAGGCAATATCGGTGTATTTATGCGAAATGATTTAAAATCAGTTTTTGGTAGTGTTATACTATGTAGAAACCTACTATGAAAGAAAATCACGATTATTTTTAATTTCATTTTTTATGTGGTAATATAGTGAACAAGGAAGGTAGATCCCTACCCGGACGATTTATCTTGATAGTAATGGCTCATTTAACCTTCACTCGCCTCTTGGAAGCTGCCTGCAAGGAATATGATCTATTCTACATAGCAGATCCAGACCAAAATTTTTTTATGATATTGGAAGGCATACAAGCAGACGGATTTCCTGATGGTAAGAAATTCACGTTGCCTATAGATACCAAATATAGTAATGGTGCGTTGCCAACCTGAGGCCGGGATGTTAGGCCTCGAGCAAAAGTAAGTCGGCCTCCAAACCGGAACACGTCATGACGTTATGGCGGCAGGAATAAGTAAGGCGGTGGTACCAATCCGGGCGAGTCGCTGCGAAACTCTACCACCTAGTAATTTTTAAATCGATTAACAATTTAAAATTTATATCATTGCGGGATTCACAAAACTCAAAACCTGTTTTGAGAATTTGGTTTACAAATATGCAAAATCGTATTTGAATTTATGATTTTGGTGTAACATAAAAATCTTCAATTTAATTCAAACTAAGTTATTTTTGTTTGGACTGACTGGAAGAAATGTCTGCAAATAGAGATATGCTCGCCTTTTGCGCATTTTTGGTTCTCACTATGTCTTGATAGATGGTAATATGAAATGAAATAATTTTATGTACAATAAAGTATTAATAAAGTACATACATATCTTCACGCCTTGTCCCTCACAGAGGAGGCAGAGTGTAATTTGTGCCAAATATTATTAACCTTGCATATTGCCTAGCTTCCTCCATATTCATTACTTCTTTTATACAAACACGCTGGTTTCGTAGACTCTTGACACCACTTTCATATAAAACCCGAGCGGTGATAAAAAATAAATATGAATATCCAAAACTAAGTCAAATTTAAATTTGACCGCCTCGTTGGTCGCGTGACTAGCGTACTCGCCTAACTACATCGACCAACCGCGAGGCTCGGGTTCGATTCCCGACGGGGGCAGGCATTTGTGTGATAAGCATTTAGATGTCTGCATTTCCGGGTCTGAGTGTTTATTAAATTTATTCTGGTATCTATTTAAGTATTTCTATGTACTAGTATCGTTGACTAACACCCATAACACAAGCATATAATTTGCTTACTTTGGGGTTAGTATCAATTTGTATGATTTGTCCGGGGATATTTAATTATTTAAATTTATGTAACTCCATAAGGACTAAACTTGAAACTGGTTGGAGATCTCAGATCCAGGGTATAGTCTGTTAATACTTTGTAAAACTTGCAGGTTAGTTCGCTACTGCCATAGCTATTTAAGTAAATACTAATGTCGTTCGATCACCTGGTGTGTCCTTGATGTAGCACCTTAGTCGGTTACATGGTTAGTTCGAAAGTAAATATCGTATCAATGACAAATTTACCTATCTCACTGGTGGGGATTATTTTTACCTTTAAAAAAAACATTTGATACTTCCTAAATGTATCCGAATTAGCTTCTAGATCTTTCATTTCTTTAAATCAGCAATATAGACATTAGAGTCTCCGAGACCTAGGTTGACATTCCACGATCAGATCACTTGGATATTCAATTTCAGATGGTCAAGAGTCTCCGAAACCGGCGTGTTTGTTTGAAAAGGGTAATGAATGTGAAGTAATCCGGACAGGTTTGTCAGGATCATGAGGTTTAGTACTTGATACTCTCTACCTACCCCGTAGACACGGCATGAAGATATTTGGGTGTAAAACTTACCATTTTCTTGAGATGAATACCTTGCTTTCTGAACGCAACTAGTGTAACTGGTCTCCTACGTTGCTCAAAAGGCCCGTAGTAACCCTGTCAGTATAATTCACATTTAATTATATTTATATTTAATTACATAAAACTAGCTGACCCAGCAAACTTCGTATCGTTTGACATTAATGCTTCGATAGTAGACACAACTTTTTAAAGCAACTTACCTTATGAAAATAGGGATCGAATCCAAATGTCAAAGGTTTCGCAAGTTTCGTCAGCACACGAGGTGATTTTAAGACCACATTATGGGTGCCTAGGTCATCCGAAATATTAGGTTCCTGTAACAACAAACACAATCATCCCAGCTTCCTCCCAATCTCTTTCCCCTAAACATAGAACGTCTTCCAATATTAAAACATTTTATAAATGAGAGTCATTTTTTTCCTTTTTTTTCTGGGTAATAATCGGAAGAAGCGGAATGGTGCCAGCGTATCGTTGAATATTAGCACACGTTGTATATACACAATTAAATTAAAAACCGGCCAAACTTCAATATATCGATAATGTTTACTATATTGAACATGTTGTTTTTTTTTACTGAAAACTTCTTTAGCGGCGTTGCGCACTTTTTTCGGAATGGGTAAAAACTTCTCAACTCGCATCAGGACACGTGACCTGATATTTCGTAAGAAGAAAATTCGTAAGACAGCGCAGGGCGCTTGCGCGAATGTTCGTGTTGTCATGTTTGTGTAGGATAGCGCAATAAATGAATATTATATTCTACTATATAAATGTTAGTACTTTCATACTGATAATTAAAGTAATTCGTGCTAAATCATTCCCTAACCATTCCAAAATATCAAAAATGAACAACGTTAATATTCAAGTTTTCACTTCTGCCGGCACTCCTAGAGTGCAACCCCTCTTTTTTATAAATACTCACTAAAAATTCTTACAAGCCAATGCATACGATTTTGGTTGGTTGAATTCGGATGAAAAAAACGTCAACCACGTTATCCATGTGTCTTTTATTTTGCGTAGCTTAATTGATTTCATTTTCATTATTTCCATGACCGTCTCAAACATTTTGCTGGTACTTTAAATGTTACTCGTAATAAGCCGAAAATCGCAATTTTTTACGCCCACCGCTACATAGGTATTTTAATGACTAGTAAGTGATATTTAAATAAATGCGAAAATGAAATTAAAATAATAAAAAAAACGATGCATCCGCGCCGATTTTTCACATATTGTTGTTTCAAATAGATTGTCTGCTATGAATCTATTTGCCATCGTTACATATTTAAACAGTATGTCTGTAACACATTTTTGTACACGTAATTTTAACACCATCACGCATAAATTTCAGCCTCCTCGTCTTCAATTTTCAGCCAAATTTGTTCTGCCGTTCTTGATTTATAAACAGTTTAACTAACACGACTAGTTTTAGTTTAGTTCAGTTTTATGAGGAATATCAAAATGTAGTTTTTCCTAGTTTACGCGCAACCGAAAGGGACATACTGTATCCTATGTTCACCTAGATCTAAGCTACTTCCTAATCAATTTTCAGCCAAATCGGTTTAGCCGTTCTTGAGATATAAATAGCGTACAGTTTTGTTACATCCTGAGATAACTAATGTCGTGGCTTCATAAGCTGTTAAGGCCCCATACTTAGTCAGCCAGAAGAGCCAATCAGCGCACTCCCCCGTTCCATGATTACTATGAAATATTGCGCTCTAAAGAAAATGTCTTAAGCGCCAAATCACTATTTTTGACATTATAAAAGTAATTTGAAAAAAAATATAAAAATTGAAACAGTTATCTTTTAGGTATAATACTTATCTATGTTTATGTTAAATCTGGTGTCGATATTTTCATAATTGAAGTAGACAGACGGGTTTTGCTTTCAAAAAAGGGTTAACTATTTGACTTTTTTCTATCGAGCAAACTGAAACGAATCGTGTTTAGGAAACACTAGTCTTATAAAGCATATTAATGTTAATCTTGTGTATTTTTGTCGCCAAGATCCATAATTGCTTTTTATGAAAAAAAACAGTATATTGTTGACGTATTTTAGCATACATGGCCTCTTAAAGGTCATTTATGTACCCTACGGGGAGCGTTATGTGATTGGAGTAAAAACATAACCTTTATCCTTTAATGACTGAGGCACTCCTTACAAGAAGGCGAAATTAACTTTCGCTGGGATTAATCTCAATCTCCAAGCTTTTGCAACGTTATTTTAGAAATGAAATTCATTAATATTTTTTTATATAAAAAAAAAACATTTCCACATCTTGCTATTGCTATTAGATAACCCGGCAAAGCCTATGACGTGAAGATTTGCATTATTTATTTCGCATTACATACCAATGGCGCAGGACGATACACCCATAATGTCTTCAGGTTAGGGTTCGATTCCCAAGAGTCAGGCGTTGAAGCTCGATCACCTGGCGGTACTATTGTAGGGTTTTGCAGAGATTCCTTTACTGAATTTCTGGCATCTAAAAATTATTTTACATTTATATATATATAAAATATCTCATATACTGTTTATTGCGTAAAGCTTAAATAATGAATAAGTAAATAAAAAAAATGTACTTGTCAAATATTTTCAACCAGTACATGTAGGTATATATCCGAAATAAGTGTATGCCTCACGATATTCATAAAAATGTTAAAACATATTTAAGCCAAGTTAAATATATATGAAATCTATCACCTTTCATTTGAAATTATGTTACTCAACTTGTGCATGTGTGTAAAAAAACTTTATTAATCATCTTCACGCCCATATCACCGAAGAGGTAGGCAGAGGCACAACCAGGGCACCCACGAGTAGCCGAAGACACTAAGTCCCACAATGTGATAGATGGCAAGCCTATCGCCAACCGGGCATATTTCTAATCCCGAGCAACATTTTTTTATTAGAAAATTGGAAAAACCCAATTTTCTTTTTGTTGCCCGACCCGGGATTAGAACCCGGGACATCATGCAGTCAAGTCCAACAACTGAACCGCTAGACCACAGAGGCAATATTTTTTTTACTCTTAAATCATGTTTCAATATTTTATGAACAGTGGTGTAGTCAAAAAAGCATTAAAAATTTTAGCTTGTCGACGGTATATTTATTTAAACGCCCGAGATTCGAAATTTCATAATCCATATAGTTACAAACTTTTTCTTCTTCTTTTATAAATATGACTTTCGATCGTTTTTCAAGACTACTTTGCCAATGTCAAGTTAGTTTATTAGTTAATTCTTAGTCATAAGTCACTATGTACAAAGTCATGTCATGTCAGGGTCATTTAAGATGAAACTTCACGACAATATAGCCTGTACATTCGAACATCTAGACTATCTTTTCCCAGTGTTAGTCCAGTTCCGTTGCGTAGAAGAGACAAGAAGCAGCTCGTAAGAAGCGACCGTCAAGTCAACCATTTGCCCGGATAAGGATCCACCGCCTTAATGACAGTGTCAGGTTCCGGTTTGGAGGATAGGTTAGCCGGTAGACTTGCACGTCACAGCATTCCGGTCACAGGACAGCAACGAATCTAAAACAACTATGCATCTATTATAGGACACATTTATCCCTTACCGTCAAGAGAGACGAGTGCTTGTTCGCAAATAAAAAAAAACTACAAAATATATAGGTTTCATACAATTTGTTGGGTGTAGCGAATGCAATCTTCAACCACAATTGACTATTCAAGATCTTGGCGTCTTTCTTCTGATTTGTTAGTTTGAGATCTAGTTGCGATTCGGGTACGGCGGAACCAGATCGTAGGCGGATACGTAATTTAATGAACAAAAAGTTTACACGTATGACACCATTATTAAAAATGCGACAGAATATATAGGTAAGTGTCTGTCTATCTATTGCTCTTTCAGACTAAACCTCTGAACCAATTATATTGAAATTTGATACGCATGTAGCTAAAATCCGAGTTCCATCATAGGATATTTTTTTATCAAAAACGAACTCCAAAAGACTATAGTAAAGGATGAAAGTTTGTATGAAATTCTATTCTGACCGAGTCGCGGGCAAACAACAAGCGTGTTATAGAATAGATATTGAATATTTATTGATACTACACTTACTCTCCGCCCACACTGTACTCGTCGCCGACCAAAAAACAACAAATTTAACCACACTAATCATATTTTCTTCAACAAAAATGTACTTTTGACCTGCTAGCTCACGACAAAGTGGTATAAAAGAATATTACCAACCTGTAAAATCGATTCCGCGAAAAATAATATTTACCTGGACATGGATACACAGAGACGTTAACTTGGTGTTGGTTTTCCTTCAAAGAGATTCCCAGAAGCAAACAAAGCTCCACATACATTTTATCAACCGAGTGTAAGCTGAGACAGTATCTTCGGAACTCACAATATCTACCAACTGATTTCTTACATACCATTGTCTTAGATGCATGATCTAATATAATAAACATTAAACAAAAACTTACTCATAGTGTGATGCAATCTTTTTAACTGAATCGAAACAGAGAAGGTTATCAATTCGTATTTTTTTTAAGTTGTCGTGTATTTTTCGCGATTCGAAAAGCGGGTTATGATTCTTATTCGTCTCATGGAAATTTTGTCACAATTAGTGGTTTTTTAGTTGCATATACGTCGTGTCACGATGTCGTGGAGGTTTATAAATGTATTATCAGCTGTTACCCGCGGTTTCGGCTAAGATAAATTGGTCTCGACTCCTTTGCAAAATAGACCATCTGCCTTCCTGCCAGGCAGCTCGTAAAAGGCGAGCATAGGCTTACCCGTCAATAACACCGTGACATCCGACTAGGTGGTCGAGTTTCGCAGTGACTTGCCCGGATTGGTACCACCGCCTTACCTATTCCTGCCACCATAACGTCATGACGTGTTCCGGTTTGGAGGGTAAGGTAAACTTACTTTTGTTCGAAGCCTAACATCCCGGCCTCAGGTGGGCAACGGACCATTAGCACCTTCGGTGTCTCTAGGCGGCGTGAATTCTTTCCATCAGGAATCTGTCTGCTTGTTTGCCTTCCAATATCATAAAAAAATTCTTTCAATTTGGTTCAAACTGCAAACGGTGTTCAAATTTGATTAAAATCGGTTAAGTACTTTAGCGAGTCCACTGCGAACAACGTGACGCTTGATTTTTATTTATTAAGTCTGACTCTAACATCAATTATTGTCCGATGTTGATATTTATTTTATACTAGCTGCCTATTCCGGCTTCGCACGGATGTTAATTTTTTTATTATAAATTGAGATGTAAGCTATCCTATCTTTCAAGTTGGATCAAACTGCACTCGGTGTGCAATTTTGATTCAAATCGGTTAAGTAGTTTAGGAGTCCATCGGGGACAAACAACGTGACACGTAATTTATATATTAAGATAAGATAACCATCTCAGAATCATCAGCCTTTAGAAAAAAAAAACAACAAATCGCAACGCGACATGATATAGAAATTGTAATGGATTTTTGCAGTTTTAATGTACATATATATTAACTGTATCTAAAAAGGTGGTTGTCAATAAATCATCTATGTTTTAAATATTAGTTGTGCGATCAGATCAATCTGATGACAATTTTGAGGTCTTTTCGAAAGATGACTTTTCAAAGGTACCTATAGGTAAGAGACAGAACTCATGGAGCGATTTTTATCCGCACCCGCGTCGGTCGCGGTTGGGCGATTTTATTTCAAAGTCACGAGACTGGTAATTTTTGCGGATGCGCAACCGGTTGAAATAATCGCCCGCAAACTTGGCTATTGATTATCGCGCGACCGGCGATTGCGGTTAAATAATCAGTACCTCTGTGGTCTAGCGGTTCAGTTGTTGGACTTGACTGCATGAGGTCCCGGGTTTGAATCCGGGGTGGGGCAACAAAATAAAATTGGGTTTTTCCAATTTTCTAATAAAAAAAATGTTACTCGGGATAGGATATGTGCTCGGTTGGCGACAGGCTTGCCACCTATCACATTGTGGGACTTAGTATCTTCGGCTAGTCGTGGGTACACTGGTTGTGCCTCTGCCTACCTCTTCGGTGATATGGGCGTGAATATACTTACTTTTAGTACAAATAGTACAAATTGGTCGCCCGCCGAGCGATCGCAAAGCACGCGGTTTCTACCCGCCGCGACGGCGGGAGATAACCGCCCGCATGATCTATGGGCAAGCGACCGCTGCCGCGGGAACCACAAACAACCGCGGACGCTGCGGGTGAAAATCGCGTCATGAAATGTGCTCTTACTTTTTGCATATAAATCTATATTCTACAGAACCGCCGCGGCCGCAGGTAAAAATCGCACCGTGAGTTCTTAGTCTAATAATACCTTGAGAAAAATTTGATCAAGATCCTACAAATAGTTTTTATGTTTTATCTTAAAATACAAATATGAATAGTAGGGAAATAACGTTCGATGACGCCACACTCACACAAACATGCGCATCGACGAAGCCCCTAAGCGGTTTTCGGAGTGCTGTAGTAACGAGTGTCGCATAAAGAGGTGTGACTTTCCAAGGATCTAGATTATGTACCGAATAATGAAACTGGAGACGGTTTTTTATAATTTTACTACGACTACATTATTATACCCGCAAGTGTCTATATCACAACAGAAGAGGTACTGAACCTACGAATAAGAGATTCCTTATTCAATATTCATAGTATTGTAGGTACGCAATTTTATTTTTCTTAATCATTATAGAACATCGATGCGCGATATGAATGGTTGTTGACTTGCTTTTGAGCCTGATGTTATTACAAACGTCCATACGTTTACATCCTCACACATCACATATAACGCCAAACCCTTTACGAGGTAGGCAGAGAGTATCAAGTGATAATTGGCACGATCCTTGAAGAACTTTCTGGCTTCCTCCACGTTCAATACCCTTTTCATACAAACAAGCCGGTATCGGAGACTCTTGACACCACCCTCGGATAATATCCGAGCGATTTTATCGTGAAATGTCAACCTATGTTGCGACAAGTGTTGGGCAAAGTAATAATAACGTACAGAACACATTCATTCAGTATATATGAATGAATCGAATTATTTTTACAGGTGTGTAGTTTTAAATGATATGACAATGAAGTAAATATTTGAAATAATTGTAACATTTTTTAATGCGTTTGGTATGATTAATAGTGATTATATTTAGATTGTATTTAAGAATGATATGTGACCTTAGGTCATCCGCAGTAGATCTTATAGGTTCGTAGACTCTGTCGCCCAGTAGTCCGATGATGACGTTGACTACATGACGTACCAGCTTCAATTCCAGGATCAGGGATTTAAAAAAAAAACAATATTGCCCTTGGATTTGATAATTGTGTCCGATTGGCAACAGTTATGTCACATGTCACTTCAAGGTACCTAAGTACCTTTAGCTATATGTCTCTTTGGGAACATTGGCATGGAGATACTTAGATTTATCTCAAAGGACAGAAGATGCTACGACAACATAAGGCGACAGCTATCATTACAAGGGTTTACTTGTATCTCCTTACTTATATTTATATATTTGATATTTTCTACCGTCGGTGCTTGGTAAAACTTCCAAATATTCATATTTTTAAATGATGAAACACTTGTACTGTTTTACACTTATAATTTATTATTTTATAAATAACCTACCGGTTTCGCTTATAAAAGCATCATCAGGGCTGTTATAAGTGAAACCGGTAGGCTATTTATAAAATAATAAATTATAAATGATACATAAAACAATACAAGTGTTTCTTCATTTAAATTCGTCCATGTATGCTAAAATATAATGTTTTTTTCATACAAAGCAATCATGGATCTTGGTGACAAAAATACACAAGATTAATATTAATATGCTTTATAAATTATTGTTTTCAAAACACGATCCATTTCACTTTGCTCGATAGAAAAAATCAAAAAGTTAACCCTTTTTTGAAAGCAAAACCCAACTGTCTACTTCAATTATGAAAATATCGACACCAGATTTAACATAAACCTAGATAAGTATTAAACCTAAAAGATAATAGTTACAGTTTTTATATTTTTTTCCAATTACTTTTATAGTGTCAAAAATAGTGATTTGTCGCTTAAGATCTTTACTTTTGAGCGCAATATTTCATTGTAATCATGGAACGGGGGAGCGCGGCGATTGGCTCTTCTGGCTGACTAACGGCCAATATTAATAATCAATCCTAATCCAAAACTTGCTGTCCAAGATTAATATTTTGATCCATTTTTATGTTCTCGCTTGCCAATAACATATCTGTGGACAGGATAAATATGGCAATTAGGTATGGGATAGGCCGCCGGATACGCAGCTATCTAGATTGCTTGAAATCCATTAGATTGAGATACATTATTAACATTGGCCGTAAGTGTGGGGCCTTAATCTTGATCAGGGATATCTTCCACCTCATAAGTTCGAGAGCAGGGTGCGCGGGAACAGGGTCGGCGTTGCTCCTCCAGTTCCCCCGGGGCACAGTGACCAGATACGCAGACTCGCTTCCGGGATATCACTCCATCACCACACGTCACCGAGCACGACCCCCACTTTCCCCATCGGCTCCACACTTTTCGATTCTTCAACGTTTGCTTCTCCTCGTTCTCATCTTGAACACAAGCAAATACACAACAATATTTTTTTTAAATAAATATTAGTTTAGAAAAATGATAGTTTGTATAGTTATAAAAAAAAGTTTAATGTGTTTACCTGTAAGAAGTTGTGCAATTGGTTATTTGTTATTTTTATATGTGTCAATTAGATGATTATAACAACTATTGGTAAGCCTGATTAATAAAATAAAATAAAAAAAAGTTAATATAATTTGTTACTTTGGTGCTGGATCAATTTGTGTTTGTTGCTGTATAATTTTATACCCCGACGGAAAAAGAGAGGTATGCTCGTGCGTGAGTGCCTGTATGTGTATATGTTCATGGCATCATAATATTTCAACTCATGTATCGATTTTGATTCGGATTTTTTGTTTCAAAGTAAATGTGACCGAATGGTTTTTAGCTATATTATATTGTAATTTTATTTTTTTAATTGGAATGTAAAATATGTAATGTTCAACGTTGTTAAACAAATATTTTAGATTTCCCAAGATACCACAAAAAGTTTCTACTTTATAAAATAAATCTTCTAAACCCAGTTTTAGATCATTTTCATTATTCGCCAAGCTGTATTGTTTACTTTACCGGATACAAGTTTATTATTAGTGACATCTACTGACTATAACTTCACAATATAATTTTAAGCGCCATCTTTTGATAAATAGTACAACTTACATTCATTAACATACTTTATTAACACACTTAAAGTTTAGCTATAAAAGTACAGATGCCACCACTCTTTATTTTTAAAACTGCCATCTTTTGACAAATAGTAGTACTAAACTATATTTAGGTTAGAATACACGACCGACTATTTATTTTTCAATATATTAACAATAATTAATTAAAAAATTCTTTTTTTAATTTAACTGGATCAGAAACCATTTGTAAATTGTTTTAAGCGCCCAAAACATTTCAAAAATAGTGAACTGGTAATAACAGGCAGTTACTAGTTAACAGTAATTTTTTGCGATTCGCTACAAGCATTGGTACCAATCAAAATGTACTCAATGGTACCTTATTTAATAAATAAATCTATTCTTAACATATTAAAAGAAAATGAAGGTAAACTCTGAATCTGAAGGTACCTAATCTTATCCTTAACATTACTATTTTTTTGCAAAAGCCTCGAGTCATCCAAATTGTTGAGTTCGATGCGCTTTTAACTAGAACTGTCTAAAATAAATAAGTCTTCACCAAAGAGAAAAGAAATAATAGGGAAGGTCTTCACCGAGACGATTCCCTGACTGGCTGGCACTTGGGACTCTCGTCTCTATTTGCGAAATAACAATATAATGACAACCTAATCGCTTGACCAACATTGATCAACCTAACACACATACACACACACACGCCTAACTACACAGAACAAACACGAGGCTCGGGTTCGATTCCCCACGGGGGCAGGCATTTGTGTGATGAACATTTAAATGGTTGCATTTTCGGGTCTGGGTGTTTCTTAAATTTATTCTGGTATCTATTTAAGTAATTCTATGTATATTAATCGTTGACTAACACCCATTACACAAGCATATAATTTGCTTACTTTGGGGTTAGATTCAATTTGTGTTACTTGTCCAGAGATATTTATTTATTTCTCTAGATAACTAAGAGCAGAAATTAGCAGCCACACATGTCCCATTCTTTGATAAGTTTTATCCGTACATTTTTTTGCTTTTTTTCAAATTTTATCCATATCCAATATTAATCTACTTTAAATGAATACGTGTAAATACCTGCAATAGTAGTTCTTGAGGAAGTAAAAGGATTAACGGTGCGCATCCTAGTATGTAACTTTAAACGTGGTTTTCTATGATGCTTATGTGAAGTCTCCTTTAATTTTTCCTTTTTTACAAAGCTGATAATATGTGATGGTGACGAACTGTCCTCGGATAGGTGTTTCGATGAATTGATAATCGATACGAGTGTTATGATAATAGCTATTTTGTAAATTAACATTAAGTGCACAATTACACAAAGGTATGCCAATAACTTTCTATTAGAAAAATACCAATTTATCAAAATGTAACAATGTCGCTAATAAAAATATTGAAGAACTAATTAATTAAATTGCAAAGTTATATTTTCTACAATATAAGAATAACAAATT
Organism: Calephelis virginiensis; assembly: GCA_002245475.1. NCBI lineage: Eukaryota > Metazoa > Arthropoda > Insecta > Lepidoptera > Riodinidae > Calephelis > Calephelis virginiensis. Next base: position 58,193 of record NJDC01028271.1, on the reverse strand, counting down.
TGAATATCATTGACCTCAATCAAAATATCCTATTAGTTTAATCATCCTATTTCTATTCAAATTACAAATAAATTGACAATATTTTGACATAGATAGAAAAGTTTCAATAAATAAAACCTTTAATAGATAAACTTCCAATAGCTTAACAAGGAATATAAATACTCTTTAGCAAGAGTAGCATAATTTCGTTAAATAGCTTCGTCGAGGTTAAACCATAGATTTAGTATGTACAAGATCAATAAAGCGTGGGAGAGAGAAGTCCTTATCAGGTACAAATTGCCTTAGAGGAACAGAGAGAGAGAGTCAGGTACCTATGTGCCAATATTTACGCGAGTAAGAGCAGGTACCTATGTGCCAATATTTACGCGAGTAAGAGTCCTGTCATAGTGCATCGCTGTGAATTTTGTGAATTATTTTCATAATCTTACTATTTAACTGGAATAAAATATAAAGGCAATTACGATGTCGTGTTCTGTAAGCGCTTGTGATGTTACAAAACGTTACAATCCTAATAAATACACATTTCATAGGTAAATACAACTTTGACATAAGAATATTTAGAACTGCGTTTTGTTAGTTTTTTTGCTACTAACCTGCTCAGAAGAGGATTTTTACAATATATTTATTTGCATTGTTTTATTTATAAGAGTATTTTGTACCCTTAAATGGCATAAGCAAAGTTATTATGTAAAATAATAAAT
>NJDC01028271.1:31846-53993 GCA_002245475.1 Calephelis virginiensis | reverse complement strand
ATATCATAATAGATGAGGGTAAAGAAAAGATGCTAATTTACTTATAGTTTGTTAATTTGTCGATATCGATAACGTACGTGACCTTTTTAACAACCCTTTCTTTAACTCATTATTAACAATTTACTCACACTCACACATATTTTTTTTGGTTTCGTTTTTAAACTGACTTTGTTTATCTAGTACATACTAAATCTATGGGTTAAACCTACTTGTACATAAGTAGTTGAACCATTGACCTCTAAGTATATTCCTGTTTCAATGGGTTGAACCCTTTGGGCATTGACCTCTAAAGAACTATTCTAAATATATTATGTATATTCCTATTTCTATCTAAGTATTAAACCACAAAGTACTAGCCGACTTAGCGAACTTCGTATTGCTTGATATTAGGTAGGTGCTAACAGTTTGTATATGAGAAAAAACAAGGCATTGTTTTTACTATTTTCCCTGAATTTATCCCAGTTTTTTTCTTCATAAGAACCTTCTCCTCACAATACCTAAGACAAAAAAAGAAATAGCAAAATTGGTCCGACCATTCAAGCGATTTTCCTTTATATATATATATTAATGGTCGCCCATTGGTCGAATTTCGACCATAATAAAGTATAATTACCAGTTATTCAATGTAAATATAGGTTCTATAGTTAAATTATCTTCTTGATAAGAACGCCATCTTCATTTATCAAGACAAACTACTTTGGTTCTTAACATTATAAATACAGTTGGTGAGCTACCTGTGATTTTTTATCTTTCTCAATATATTTTTTTGTCTGTCAAATGCGTGGTAGTTTGTCTTATGTTTTATTTTTTGATTTAATGCTCTCCTACACATAATCTATAAGTGTGCCAAATTTCATAATCGTCCGTCCGCAATTTTCGTAAAAAGGAGTCCAAAGTTTTTATTCACGTATTAATATAATGATAGGTAAAAATAGGTTGTAAAATATAATTACATACCGTTAAGGTAAAATAACGCAGGTATGCAGGGTTACTTTAAAAGTACCGGCAAATTTTAATACAAGAGAGTTAAGGCTGAGATGATAATATATTTTACATGTTATTTCCAAATTATAACATTTACGGTTAAAATAATTAATTTAAAATAGTCCGCAGCAATATTTCGCTTGACGTCACGCTATGTCGTATCTAGTACGAGGCATGACATACCAGAGAACGGGAACCAGGAGAATGCTTTGTTTACGCTATTACCATACATTTTGTATTTTTGTCGGAGAAAAAATATATTTACATTTTTTTTATTTTTGATTACTACAAGGACCGAAACTGTTCTCGCTTCCCAACCTCTGACAAAATTTTGGCTGGTCTTTTATATGAAACCCTGCAAATGATAAGTCTATCAGTAGATTGTAAATTGACATTACTCTAGCTGTTGCCCCCGACATTGTACATACACACAATTACGCACGCACGCCCGCACGCACGCACACAAGCAAGCACGCACACATACATACAGACACGCCAAACTTACAACAACCTTCGTTTTGCGTCAGGGGCTAAAAATACTACCTACTGGGTGATATCATAGATTACTATTGGAGGTTATGCTCCTAACGAAGATCTGATGTCACAGTATGGAACTCAAGATCAATTTAGGTCGACTAACTGAAACTTAAATAAAACAATACATAATTATTACATATTTATTAACAGCCCAATATTTTACAGTAAAATTATTACAGGCATTATTCTAGAATGGTGCACCAATCAAAAGACAAATTTCGAATAGCTTTATACACAAAAACACTATCACTATAACCCTTCATTTATGAAGATTTATTACGATTATTCAGATCAAACAAATACTTATTACAATATTATATAATAACAAGATGACAGTCTTCAGGTGCAATTTTTGACTCAAATTTCACGAGTTTTAGATTATCCAAGATGTTACGGACACTATTTTGAATCATGTAACAATTTTATTTAAGTGAACCTCATATTCACACATTTTCTTCTCTACAATTACTGGGACACGGACAAACAGTTTCGACCAATTCTTATAACCATAAACAAGAATCTAGAGTAAATAAGCCAAGCCAGCGATAGTCAAACTGCGGCAACCGGTGGCCCGCAGAGTTTCGTGGTTGGTCCAACTGTTGTTATAACATTTTTAGTTAACATGCTTTTTATATAGGTCAATAAATAGCACTACCACGCCGTGGAGTTACTGCTGTCAATTGGTGTATCAAAAATAGCCCTGCACACAATCCGCGCATCAATCGAGAACCTAAACATAACCTTTTTGCCGCCCACGTCATCTTAATTAATACGTGTTCGTGGGCCCTATAAGAAAAAGTTTGAGTACCTCTGTCAAGTAGAAATTTCCTTAAGAGCTCATCATCATATCATATTATCGTGTTAGTTTTAATTATATTTGTGTAATTTTAGTTGGTAGCATCCAACAGTTACTCAATTCTATTTAGCTAAAAAGAAGTACTAACTACTTGTACTTATAAAGTTGATTATTGGTAAGGCTAGTGTACTGGGCTAGGTAGCTGAAAATACTTCATGGCTCCGTTTGTTTGTTCGTGTCAAATAACATTAGATTTTATATTTGATTCCGTGAAAATGAACCCATAAAAAGCTAAGATATATTACAAGCAGTGGAACACGAGACCTATATGTATAGTACGACTCGTTTACGAGTGATCACTTACATTATAATAAAATTTTCGGTTTACTATCTAATTGTAAATCAATGCAAGATTCTCATCACTGGATGAGATATCCAATAACTTTAAATAATAATTTAAAAATAAATTACAATAAGTATAATTATATATATTATAATAATGTATAATTATACATTTAAAACTTTCTTTAAGAGTTAAGAAATGCTAACACATTGAAACATTTTTTAGATACGTATAATTTGTAAACATTGGACCAAAAACTACAAGGAAAAAAATCAACAAACATCTTATCCTAATATTCAGTGCCGTTATAGTTCCTTTTTTGAAATATTAGTCTTTGGTTGTTTTCAAATATATTTTTTTTTATAATTTAAATTATACATGCCCTGATAAATTATACATTTACTTTATAATCATACATGCGTAATAAATAATTAACGAAATAGATACGAAATTACCTATCGAATACAAATATGATACAGCAACTAGTGTTTTATTTCTAATTTAATGTAAACACAATACGTATAACATTTATTAAATATTAAACACATTTAATATTACAAGTATTCATTACACATCAAGATAGCGTGGATTTGCGAAAAATATTTACTATTCAGAGTTTCTTGTTAAGCGACAATGAGGACATCCAAAAACTTTCGTTAAGAGAAGTTGCGCAAAATTTTTAAGAATCTATGAAATACAAGTTTTAATAGCACATAGATAGTGTCCACCTATGAATATATAAATTATCTAAAGCTTAAGGATGATGTAGGTACAAAAATCTTAGCCACAAGTACAATGTTGCGTTTAGAACACAGCTAAGTAAAAACGACAAACTTAAAACTTATATTCATACTTCCATAATACTATACCATGTATGCTTAAATTTTTATATTTACAAATATCAAATCGGGAGGATCTTTTATTTAATAATGTGTAGCAGGGTGGACAGATAGAGAATAGATTTAACACAAGAGACCATAACAAATGTAAAAAATAATTGTAACGCTTTCACACAAGTAACAGTTGCTTTTAATTTATGTCTCAATCACATTGGATATATTCACACTGTGCGCTTTCATCTTCAATTTGCATGTCAATTTTCATTTGTCTGTTATCAAATGCAACGCTTTAAGACGCATGTGTTTTATTGTCTACATCTATGAAGGTCTTCAAAAGTCATCTATATAGTTAAGGCCCCATACTTAGTCAGCCAGAAGAGCCAATCAGCGCACTCCCCCGTTCCATGATTACTATGAAATATTGCGCTCTAAAGTAAATGTCTTAAGCGACAAATCACTATTTTAGACACTATAAAAGTAATTTGAAAAAAATATAAAAACTGAAACAGTTATCTTTTAGGTATAATACTTATCTATGTTTATGTTAAATCTGGTGTCGATATTTTTATAATTGAAGTAGACAGTTGGGTTTTGCTTTAAAAAAAGGGTTAACTTTTTGATTTTTTTCTATCGAGCAAAGTGAAATGAATCGTGTTTTGGAAACACTAGTCTTATAAAGAATATTAATGTTAATCTTGTGTATTTTTGTCGCCAAGATCCATAATTGCTTTGTATGAAATAAACAGTATATTGCTGACGTATTTTAGCATACATGGCCCCTTAAACAGTATATTTAAAAAACACGTAGGTCTAAATCTGGTTTTCAAATAGTCAGTTTTTTATACCTATATACGTGTTAAATTGTTGCTTTTAATCCTACTATACTTGATGCGTTCGATATATGGTGTTAAATTCTATTATTTTAATGATATCTACAGCCATTTTTTTTTATAAAACACATGATATATTGCACGTGAACCCAGCGTTGGATCAGCGAGCGCCGGCGCACGTTGCACGTGCACGTTTACGCATGCGCTATATCCATGTGCCATGATTGTTCAGGCGTATGTTACAACAATGAAGAAGACCCAATTTGAAAAGAAAAAACGCACGGGTGTAGACATACCTTTAAGTATTAGAGAAATAAGACTAGCGTATGTTAACATTATTTTTCTTTCCCAACCCAAAAATCCAAACATGACACAAATAATTGAAGCGCTGTTAAAGTGCAAAAAGTCGACTTCGATTTCAATGAATACGTCCTACATACTGGAGATCCCATCATCAGAACAAAACTTGGTGGCAATGGGACCAACCTCGAAATTACGTTCTTCCAAAAAAAAATAATTTTCAAAATTGTTTCAGAAATTAGGGAAAAACCGATAAATATAAATAAAAAAATAGGAATTGAGCAATGAACATATAACCGCCCTCTTTTATAGACAACGATTCATAAAACTTCTAGATTTAATAAGAAATACAATTTGTACACTACTTTATCTTACAATAGCCTCTTTAGGCTAAGAAAATGAGAATATTGTTTAACAATAAATATTTACAGACTATTTATTATACCTATTTTTTTCAATATACTTAAGTAATAGTGATTGTCACTATGTGCATGAGTATGTGTATACATTTATTTTAAGATACATGATGGCAGTAAAGTAAAAAAATGGTCAATCACGCAACGTAACATACCTATTTATTTTATATTCATACGTTGACCTAATATAAACGTTTTATTGACCCATATTTTTATAACGGGTCAAAACGTTACTACTACTTTCACATTTGGGATGCCGGTTGACCTGTTAAAATGTACAAATTATGCTACCTCACAATTACCTTATTATATAGATATATCTAGCAAATACCTTATAATTTCTTGTATATAGGATGTTTCAGATGGGCACGTTTCACTTGCTTGGGATATTTTTTTATGGAAAGAAAAACAACATCTCAGACTGCATTTGAACCTTCGTCTTTTAATGATGGTTCGTCGTTCTTCATATCAAGCATAATTATGGTAATATTTTTAATCCCTTTCTTATCGAATACTTTGGTAATGTTCCTAAGTTAATGATCTCATATAGCTCAAACCATTAGAGCGTCATCAGCAAGAGTGGAGGTTGCAGGTTTAAATCCTGAGATGAACTTTTCTCCCTTTAAAAATGTATTACATGTTTATTGTGCTGTATGTAATGTTCGTCACAAAGTGCACAAATTGGCATATGTTTAAGTTAGATATAATCGCTTTTTAAAGGTATTATAAAAGAAAAGCTTCAGTAATGTTAGTGGCGTCGACTCAGCGACATATTAAGGGCAAATACATTTTTGTTATTAATATTATGATAGTAATCAACTTCGCAATGATTAGTTTTTTTTACCGCCTTTATCGCCTTTAATAACAAAAATCTATTATAGGCAAAATTATTAACATTTTTACGAGTAGTAGTAGTTTTACCTAGTATTCCTAGCAATTTTTCACTAAAAGTGTTGAAAATACATGGTTTTTGTTTAGTGTTTGAAATGTAGCTCGCGTTGTATATGAAGAATTGTTAAAAATGTTTAAAGAAACTTGTATTGCTAATCTTACAACAAAATTTAAAAAAAAATATTTCTGGGAAGATACAGTATAGCCATTATTCATTTGCTTATCCGTTGCAAATACTAAATAAATATCGTATTAGATGCAATGAATGCATCGCTTACCGTGGGCAATCTGGTCGTATCTATATAACGGGCATGAAAAGACTTTATGCGATCTCGAAATTAATTATAGTCTGTCTATAACAGCGTCTTAATTCTTCTATAAATGTACGAAAAATTATTCGAACTTGCCATCAAACGTATTAGCGAGTAAAAGTTTACAGTCTTTATTAATATACATACATAAGCTATACTAGCGGCACTCTATGCTGGTCGGTTTGACACATCGCAATATAGAAGTAACTGTCAATTTAATATTAAAATATAAATAAATATAATTAAGTGCGAGTAACTTTTTTGAGTATTTGTATTTAAAACTAATACATCCATTTCTTGATGGTAATTCTGCTGATCACAAACCAAACTTAATTTAGATGAATGCTATATTTTTCAAAAGGAACTAAAACAAAAGAGATGGAACATTTTAGGCATGTCAGATTAGTCCGACATGTAGAATTGCGATGTTTTTAATCAACGTTTTCCGAGTGATCGATTAAATGTCAATAGAAATGTCGTGTACGGACCAATCTGACAGCACTAAAAGTGTTTTGTCTCTTTCCGTACTTTTTTTTGGAAGAAGATTTAGATAACTTAAAATTTGTTTAATGAGTTCGCAACAGAAGAACCACCAATAGTTCATTAACAAGTTATAAAAAAACGGAAATATAAATTGCTAAGGTAACAAAAAGTTAAACCAGCCTTCACAGCGTGCCGCTATTATAGAGAATTTCAAGGTATTAGGTGACATTATACAGAAGACTTATATTTCTAAGACAGTGCACTCGTTTTACGTTTGACATTCGCATCACTTGCTACACTAAAAGTGACTGACGCGACGCCACTTACATAATATATTTAATGACTAAACTATAACTTTCTTCTAAAACCTACCAAGTCAAGGCGTCATTTATCGTTAATAAGATGGCAATATTTTTATCGCTGTAATGTTCGAAACAATGTATGCTCGTATGTGAAACGAGCCTTAGCGTTACTATCTATTTTTACGTGGGACGTTGGTTTTTACTGTATGAATGTACAAATTACTATGCTACCTAGAGTCTATAACAACTGTATATCTCTTAACGCTTTGTTGGGCCGTGTATTGAATGAGCCAGGGTGTTACTATCTACTTTTTAACTGCGATGCGAATGTTGCCACTGTAATGTACAGAATATTATCCTACCAAATACATACATTGACAAAGAATTTTTATAAGAACACTTAAACACATTATAGGCCCGTATATTAAACGAGCCAGAGTGTCACTATCTACTTTTTTTACTGCGATCCGAACCTTGCCATTGTAATGTACAGATTGTTATTCTACAAATTACCTAAAATTGACAAATAAAATTAATAAGCACACTTTAACACATTGTAGGCCCGTATATTAAACGAGCCGGGTTGTCTCTATCTTTTTTTTTTGCTGCGATGCGAATGTTGCCACTATTAGATTACTATTCTACCAAATACCTACAGTGACAAAGAAAATTTCTAAATGCACTTGCACATTGTAGGTCCGCATATTAAGCGAACCAAAGCTTCACTACCCAGTTTTATGTGATGTGAATGTTCGCACCGTAACAATGCACAGGTTACTACCATAAATCTACTTTGCAAAGAAAAATTTTAAACACACTTAAACGCATTGTTGGCCCGTATATTAAACGAGCCAGGGCGTTACTATCTACTTTAATGGGATAACAGTATTACGTGCACAAGTAATTTACAAATAACTATGCTATCAGTACCTACTTTATGACAAAAGACATCTCTTACCCGTACTTAGGACGAACTATGGCGTTACTATCTATTCGCATCAATTGGAGACGAACATTGCCGCCGTAAAACTGTAGTAATTACTGTGCTAGATAGTACCTACTTAAGACAAAAAAAAACTAAACGCCCGCCCGTATATACAATGAGACAGGGCGTTACTATCTACTTTAATGGGATAACAGTATTACCTGCACAAGAAATTTACAAATAACTATGCTATCAGTACCTACTTTATGACAAAAGACATCTCTTACCCGTACTTAGGACGAACTATGGCGTTACTATCTATTCGCATCAATTGGAGACGAACATTGCCGCCGTAAAACTGTAGTAATTACTGTGCTAGATAGTACCTACTTAAGACAAAAAAAACTAAACGCAATGTTGCCCGTATATACAATGAGACAGGGCGTTACTATCCACTACACTTTTCTGCGAATGGTCAAATTATATATTGTGGATTTAAATAAGAAGGTGAAGAGAGTTCAACTGTGTGAAGCCATTTATAGAATGTCTGCGAGATATTTTTTATAATATAGACAGTTTATAATTTTTATCAAAAACTAAACTGTTAAAGCATTTTATGACATTGTTACATATTTAATTGTTCTTCACAGATTGAAAACCTATCTCTTTTTGATTTGTAAACATAAACACTTACTAAAAATATTTATATGATAAGAACAAACGAAAATTTTAGTTATTATATTCAACTATTAAAAAAATTGTATTTTAATTGTCATAATAAACTAAGATTTGTTGCGTTGGATTAATAATAATTTAAGTGTTGTTTATTCGCGGATCAACTAAGTTATTTAAAAAAAACAGGCGATTTATTTATTTAGAGTAGAAGTAATTCTAGCATTTGATAGTTGTTGGCATTACGTTAGTTTAATTGTACAAATGGCTTCTTTTTTCCAAATTGGCAAGTACAGTCAACTAATTACAATAGCCCGACAATACAGAGCTAAGAAAATGGCATTTTTTGAGTACATATATTTTAGCCTAGCACTAAGTATTACGACGTTCTAGTATTAATTAATATCTCTGCTAGCCGCAGACCATAGTCATAAATTGATAGAAATACTTACACCTAGATTTTCTATTGGTATAGTCAGACAGGCTATAGTTTACTTTTAAGGATAATGTTATAAATTAAGAATTTTTCTATTGTTTCTATATTTGGCAGCTTATTTATGAAAATCTGACGTTAAACCTTCGACCAAATAAATTACTAGTCTGTATAGCTAAGCTTACGGATGTTGATGCCTTTGATATAAGTGCGTAAAGGTGTACCGCGAGCCATTAACTATTTGTAACAACAAGAGCGAGACGCTACCGCAAAAATGATCGTTATTATGCTCTTAAGGGCAAAATGAGCGCAACAGCTCCAAAACAATAAAAATCAGACATCTCATTTCACTTACAACAATTTACTTTTTGGAAATTGTTTTTAACATATTTTAAATAGTTACGATTGCACTGTTCCTATTATAATGTCATTCAATAGTTAGGAAACCAAGAAATATTGGCTGCAAGCGAAACCGACAAAATACTGGTTTCTTTTTTTTTCAAGCAGTATTTAGGTATCTCGTTTTTAAAGGTATTTCGATTAGTTTTACTAATTTTTTAACACATTTCAAATTCGTCCAGTAACTATCCGGTCGAAGAATTAAACTGTATTTGTCTTACTAAAAAATTAAACTTCCGTTGAACACATGTATTACTAAAAACTATAACATTGGATTCTCAGACAATAACATGCTGCCGCGTCATCGACGTGTAGTATATTATTCTGGCTGGATTTCAATTTTAGATGTGTTTAGGTAAACAGGCATTAATTCCCTTTTATGGTAAGGCGGTAAAAGTACTACGTAGCTAGAGAAATATGTAATGAAAGATGAAAGACTGAGTGAACAATGTAAGATATAAACTGAGATTTTTGTAGATATCATCTCCAGACCTAGGCCTATCAAGCCTAATATTAATTGTAATACTGCTATATAAGTAAGGGGTTACAACAATTGTACATCTGTTCTGTATTTCAGGCCTGTGACGTATTATAATCGGCAGTTTTATCGCTATCTTAATTATAATACATGCTACACATAAACGAATCAAAATTAAGAAATTTAGGGCTCAAAAGGCATTCGCGGTGTAATTATGTATAACTATGTCTACATCGAGAAGGCGCACGAAAATTGCCGTTTTTAAACACAACATACTCAGACAAGACCTTTACGAAGAGTGGTAGTAAAAATCTACCCAGGGAATATTCAAGAACAAAGACGACTATTCATTGATAATTCAAAGGAGATTGTTTGAATAATGAAGACAAAAACATTTGTAATGGAAAATTTAATTTAATTTTTGATAATAACTTTAATTCGAACAAGATGTAAAGGCGGGAAATATATGTAAAAAACATTTTATCCTACTAATATTATTAGAATATGTTTATAAGGTTTAAATATCCCTGCAAATTATGAGCATCTTATAAGACGAAACGTGATGTTGGAGTCAAAGATGGTTACGTACCTATTGCCTATACGTTTTTGCTATAAAAGTGTTGCTTTCGAAGGAAACACTGCTTTACGAGGATAGATCTTATCCTAAGCAGTGCAAACACAAAGTGCAAATAATGAAACCTTTAATTTTAAAAATTTAATAAACATGTTTTCTGATATTAAATTTAATATCAGTCTACCATAATCAGCAAACAAATATATTCTCGTTTTCGTCCGCCTTCCCGTGAAACACCATGTACTAACAATAATCAACAATTCAAAATTACGAGATTTAATTAAAACATACTTATCATAAACATATAAGAAGCCAGCATGTACGTTTTATAAGCTAATATTCAGCAATCTATGTATATTCCAAAAACCTTATTTATATATATTTATATCTTCTACTGTACTGGATTTCCCATATTACATCACATTTAAGAAAATATACAAATTTACTCATATAGGCCTAGTAATAGTTTTAAGTTTTTTTTTATTTTTTGTATGAGGCAACACGTTATGAATAATGTGTTGTCAAAATCGCGGTTTTTATAACTTTAAGAAGTTTTGAGTAAATCTATTTCTCAGCTTTAACAAAATTTTACTGCAACATCTAACCGTCCCATAGCAGCAATATTAGTTTTTAACTTCACGAAGAAAAAAACAACTATATTCCACACTCGCTGGCATAAATTCTAGACGAATAAGTTGTAGACCTAAAATTATGTCATTTGAAAGACATCACATCCCATCTGCAAACTCCGATGATAGTGGACAGATATTATAACTATTTTCTAATTTTCCGTAATTTGGCTTTTATATCAATTATCGACACAGGTATATTCCTTCTTTAAACATCAAGGCCTTCTTAACCATATCTGAATATCTTTTTTTGCAATAAAACCAATATGTAATCGAAGAAAATAGAATATAGTTGTTTGCATAGTTCTAATGAAATCAATTAGAATATACAAGTTAATCTCTAAACTCAATAATGGAGGCCTAGATCTAAAAATACTTTTTGCCATTCGAAACTTATTTTATAACAAAAATTTCGATCTTAAAACTTTTAAGAAAACAAATATGATTGTAGATTTTTGCAAAATTAGTTAAAATATTAAAAAGGTCGCCTTCACTTTATTACGTTTTTATTTTTTTCATTTTTGTTTATTTAATATGAGAGAAATAAAGACATTGAAGTGTTATAAGTTTGGAAAATCTATTTCTAAGAAAAAAATCCACAAAACTAAATTTAAAACTGTGATTAAAATGTTTGTTATATAAAAATGGAAATTATTTTAGTTTTAATAAATGAAAACACATCATTATTAGATTTTTTCAAATTTGCAGAACTATAATATGTCTGTGGGTTTTTCTTTCTATACTTTCCAACTCCAATAAAATTATGGTGTATTCAAGTTTTTTGGGCAGAAGTTTATTGCACGTATCCGGTACTACTATTATATTTATATTATTATATATAATATTATATACTTATTTACGTACTTATACATTTTATCATCTACTACTTATGTATTTAATACTTTAAAGAAAAGTTCCCGCGTGTACGACAATTTTATAAACACTTATAAGAAAATATCTTATTATTAACACTATTTAGGAATTAAGTTTGAGACGAATATAGGCAAACCATGGACTAGAAATTAAATACATTTAAATTTATTCTTATGACTAAAATAAATTACTTAGAGCTATTTTTTAACATTATTCAGCTAATTGTTTTTTTTAATCATGTAAATTTGAACTAAATCCATTTATTTTTTTAAATAAAATTAGCTAACTTGGCTTAGTACCCTAACTATTATAATATATAATAATAAAGACAACAAAACAAACAAAATTAAACTTTTATCTCATTCATCAAATTTCATATTTTTAAATTTATATCATCTACGTATTTACCATAACTGTTGTGATATTGATCCAATTCTTTCTCTAACAGAAAGAAAATCCTAGCAATCATATAGTCACCGGGAGTGTGTCAAGCCAAGTTCTTACCAACTCAGTGGGATTTTTTTATGAAATTTGATAAATCATTTCGGAGACTTGAATTTTTGATCACTTAACTACATATTTAGTGTAGTTGTGACGTTAATGTACACATGCAGGCGAATACAACAACTAGCTGATATATGTGAGATCCAGGTATATTTTGAAATACTGATTCAAAAAATTCATGACCTATTCGCTTACTTCATTCTGTAGAAGTCACAAAAACAATATTTAGGCACGAATTTAAAATGTTTTAGCACAGTCATTGCATATTTTCCTGACTATTAAAAATGTATTACAACTTTGACCAAAACAATCGGCACATGTGTAGTTTACTTATTTATTCAAACATTTTTCCAGTGGTTTTCTTAAAAACTACCTTATAATGAACACACGCTTTACCATGGTATCTAAGTTTGATTTTCAATAATAAAAAATGCTTGAAAACAAAAATCCATATTCACACACCCACAGCTGATACCGGGACCAGTTCAGTAATACTTAATTACTGAAAAAAACTAACAACTCCGTTACTTTATCTCAAAAAGTGATTACATATTGAGATCATCGTTGAAGCCACATTAACGAGATCATGCCTAAAGCAAATTATGTTTGCTTAATATTATGGCACTTATGGCTTATTGTGATATTTATTTAGCATGAATATTAAAAATAAATATTATTCTATCATATATTATACTATAATAAAGAGCGTGTTTATTCTATCATTAAACTGAATACTATTACTAGGAGAACTTTACGTTATTAATACATTTATACTAAAGACATATATTGTTAATGACTAGAGTAATAAGACATATATTAATGTGATATTAATGATATGGTAAAATTAAAAATAAACACCTAAATATTCCAATAAAGCGAGCACCCTAGTAGCAAAACCTTTTTAAAAGCGAGCCTAAAAAAAACTTAATACTAAGTAAAAACACTATCAATATAAACACACCGAAAGCTACCATCATGTATCCTATTTGAAATTATTAAATATAAACATTTAAGCATAACATTTTTTAATCCTAACTTAATAATAAGAGTATATAAGTAATACGTTGATTCTATTAAGATATCAAATTATTTACTTTAACATCAATTAAGCCTCAAAGACAATAAGACTAAGAAAAACAGCCCAAATGTATTTATTTATTATCAAATTTAAATTATTTTTAATTGTTACTAATTCGCAACAAAGAATATTAAAAAGTACTTCATAATTAACTCAACATCTAAAGATATTAAATTTAAAATCTAATTTAGGTAAAGACATTTTAAATAATTTAAGTATGCTTAAAAATATAATAATCTACGTAATAGACGGAACTAAAAACATTTAAAGGTTTCTAATACGTAATACATCAAAAGTTCCTAAACACATTTATCTATATATTTTCATAAAACAAAAATACATCAAATTACTTATTGTAAAATTATCTCTAATACTACTTACTAAAGAGTTGCACTATGGTAACAAATGATATTAAGTTTTAGTCATTACTGAAGAGTAAAACTTAATACATTATGGGCAGAGTATAAACTATTTGTTACATAAACCATTGAGCTATATGTACAATAGGGAAGACATGTTGATTTATAAGTAAACTATGTCGCACGTATTTTATGCTAAATAATGTCTTCATAAAACAGTTACTTCGGAGATATTCAATTTGAGCTTATTTATATATATATATCGAGTACTATATGGTTCAATGTTCTATGTAGACGTTTTATGCTACTTATATATTATTACTTATATACAGACATCAATGTAACAATAATCTTATATACTAACATACATCCTAAATCTGAAATACCTAATTAAAAGGCAACACATATTAGTGGACACCAATCTATATAAGATATACCTTTTCGAGGCACATCGTCATAAAAACATTCATAGTAAAACTTTGACTTATTATTTCTATTTCCTACTTTATTATTTTTCACATATATTATATTTTATAGATCGGTAATAGCGCATTTTCATTTCCAAATCTCCTTAAAAAGAAAACTCCTTTTTGATGTTGTAATGTCATATTGGAAGGGCCTTTTTACAAAGAAAACAATTAACATTAATTATGTAAATAAGTAAATATTATGTTTAATGTTGGTTATACTTATCCTAGCCTTATCTTAATCTTACCCTATTCTTACAATTAATTATAGTTAATTATATTAAGAAGAGTGAAGAGTAAAAAAAATATATCTGAAGTTGAAAGTACCGCAGGCCCTCAAACTTCTTGTCCGATAGTCCAGAAGTTGAAACGTTTGTTGAAAATAAATTATAATGAAGTGAGTGACGTATCCTAAGCTGAAGATAAATTCAAAATTCATTATAGAAGCATATTGGAAATTCAATATTTTTACTACTTAATATGGAAAATTATTTAAATTGCGAAAACATTTATTTTACGTTAAATATGTTAACTTAAAGGGAAAAAATATATTTTAAGTTTTTGAGCTGAGTACTGGGAGGAAACAGGAGAGACGACGAAACTAACATTCGCAGTGTTACTAGCCCAGCAAATAAAAGGTAAATTAGACTTTAAAAGAATCCAAAAAAGGCATCGTTAAATGAATATTTTATACGGCGTAACCGGGGAAAAAGTAGGTGGGTCATACTGTGAATGTTTGTATTGGTGATCAAATATGCCTTTCATCGAGCGCGAAGTATGGGGCCTACGGTTTACAAAATTGATAGGAAGGTGAAAGATATTGCGGTAGACTGTACATCTATGGGTGCACGGCCACCTCAGCTTCAAAACATAAAACACACACTAATAAATACCTAACTAATGTAAGAATTTGAAAACAATAAAACTTACAAAAAAAATACGTAGGTACGATGGAAACAAAACTAATTGTAATTATTTAAATAATACCTTTCTTAAAAACTGATTTTAATTTTATTACATATGAAATTTGAAACTTTCGCTATTTCACACACAATTAAATTAAAAATAAAAAAATCGCCAGCGATCCGTTTTGTACAGTTAATTAAAACTACATCTAAGCAATAAAATAACAAATATCTAATATAATTTGAACACAAAATACACAACAAATATATTAGTTCATTCGACTAGAACAAACAGACCATAGACAAGATGTTTTTTGACAATCGCTGTCAATTTAGATATTAATTAGATGAATGGAGATGTCAAATTACACAAATCGCATTAAAACATCAAAGTTGTTAAAGATGCCTTGTAGAGGCTGGGGTGTTGAACCTCTTGCAATATGTGTTTTCTTCGAACATGCAAGGTTGGCATTAGTCCGATCTAAATAAGACATATGTATTTTTTCTAAGCTTTTGCCGTAAAAACATTTAGTCTAAGGGCTAAGGTATAGTACAAAATAACATAATTCACTGGACCCATGCGGCTGGCACCCATAGCGGTTCAGACTGAACTCTCCACGATATCTTCAGGAGTTGTGTTAAGGCAGTAGCCAGATCCTCATTAACTATCTCCTCGTCAAACATGTATCCATACAGGAAATTAATACGGTTTGATGATCTTATGATGTCAGCGAACTCTTCTTCCTGTTTGACAAAAAGAGAAGACTATAAAAAAAATACAAGATTAACTGCCATTCAAATAAAATTCAATCGAAGTAGTTTATTGGAGTTTTGGCGCCATCGAGAGTTAAGATGGTTGCAGTTTTTTCGTAATTATTAAATTTTGTCTAAATATTGAGTAAAATTAGTCGATTCCGTTGGTATTTTGTTCAAATTAGTTAAGTTATAGCACACACAAAAGATGAATAATTTATAAAGAAATTAGTGTATTGTGTATTTCCTCGTTGCCGACAAAACTCACTAAATGATCTTGAATAAGGAGGCTAGCGCTTTAGCCAAGTGCCTGAAATGACTTGGCTAAAGCGGTATGAAGACTGACGACTAATTTTATATCATATGAACCCAATTTTGTACTTGATGCAAACTTAAGGTTGACTAATGGCAGATCCTAACGCCCAATACCAAAAAAGTAATTTTAATTAAAAAGTTAAATAATTAAATAAGTCAAGAACCAAAGAAATTTTTTTTCAAATAAAATGAATATTTAAAAAAAATTCATATTGTAAGCTGACTTGAGAAATAAAGTCCAAGTCCGCATGTAAAGTAAAGTGCGCAAGGAGTCAATTTATTTTTCTGGGATAGCTGTAGTCATTCATATCAAATCATGCATTTAGCTATTCTAAGGATGAGCACCAACTTTTGTAGCGCCTTTGTCCAGATAAGTGTATCTGTAATCAATATTGAAAGGCAGCCCACATCGCTGTAGATGCATGTTGCACATGCGCGTTGCACATGCGTCAATGATGAAAGGTTACCCATTTTACCGGGATAAGCACGCGCGACTCAGTCTTCCCGGTAGCATTTGCCCAGGATTTTACAGCCTTAATCAATATAGAGTTGCAGCCCTCGTCCTTGCACTTGTTGCACATGCGCGATTGCATTGAAGATCATAAATATACCTGGTATAAGCAAGCGCAACGCGAATTTCCATTGTACCTCTTCTCGTTGAAAATGATTCGATCAATAAAAACTGCAACCTTTGCAAATGCAACTTTTTAATGCAGACCGTGAATTTAGTCTTAGTAAGCAACACAAATGTCATTTGCTCATGTGGCCGAAAAGTGCAGCTGCAATGAATATCTAGCTGCAACGTACAACCCCAGCCATTGTACATGTGCTATTTGTTTGAAGACCATGCGTTTAACTTGCCAAATCATGCGCCAACAGTAATTTTAATCGCTCATTTTCCTGAAAAATGCAGCTATGAAGACAATATCATATTGCATTGCATGGCATTGCACATGTGCTTCTTGATCGATGGTCGTGAATTCACCTGGCTTAGCATACGCAAAATAAATAACAATAGCTCATTATCCCGGGTATTGCAGCTATTATCAACATTAAGTTGCTGCGCATGTCCGTTGCACATGCGTATTCAAATTAAAATGTATGTTCATATTTTTAAATGAAGAAACATTTGTACTGTTTTATAAATCAAAAATATTATTTTGCAGTTTAAGTTCTAGACCTGATGATGCTGTCATAAACGAAACCGGTAGGCTATTTATAAAATAATAGATTATAAGTGATACGTAAAACAGTACAAGTGTTTCTTTATTTAAAAATATGAATATTTGGAAGTTTTAACAAGCTCCGATGATGGAAAATATCAAATATAAAACGTCCCGAAAAAGTACAACAATCAATATTGCAGATGGTTCCTTTGCGCATATACTTTTTCTTTTTTTCAATGGTAAATATAGTAAAATCCGTACATCAGCAGCCGTTTCTTAAATCTCTATATGATAAAAAAAAACTTGTCATACATACCGTAAATCCCCTCGAAGATTCCTTGTCGAAAGTTGATCGAGCATTAGCGGCCGTTCTAGTCTCAGCAAGTTTTTCCAACAAAGGTGGTTTCACAAACACGATGTAAGGACGCAACCGAGGCGTCCGCAACATCTTCAACGCTTGCCAATGTGGACTCAGGACACAAACACGCCCTGCAAAAATAAGACAGCTTTAGTACCTTTTTAAAAAACTAGCAAAATAATAATAAGGATACCAAGAATCAAGAAATTTTACAAAGTAGTTATTTTCAAACTTCGCAGATTGTATAAACAGAATAAATCAATAATGTGTTAAGATAGATTTAATTTATTTGATTTATTTTATTATTAACTCAGTCACACAATTTTTTGAATCTATTAAAATCACGCAATCGTTGTGACAATAAAACTGCACATTTAAGGAAACACTTAAGAAATCACAAAAATATACACTTCACTTTGATTTCACTAAAGACTTAGATAATACAAAGGTATTTACACTGATCATTTTTCACTTTTACTAAATTAATAAAATTATTGTAGTTATCACTTTGTTTCCGTCCGATCCCATTTAATGTTGGTCGCCATTTTGTAAAATTATTGCACAGCCATTTTGTTATCAAGCACTATATTGAATAGCATCACTACACATTTAATCACAGCATAATTTATTTAATCTATTTAATAAACTCACACAAAACACTTCACACAATAGCGCAATAGGCAATATTTTCTAAAACCAACAACCACTCACATCATATTAATATCACTTATTTAAAAAAATTACGTCACAAGAGACCTTACGTAAGACTCTGTCTACATAGCTCAGGATCGCAGCTACTTTCTGCTTGGAAGCTGAGTGTGCCATATGAAAACGTTAGAGATGTATTCTTATGGGAATGAAGTATACATTTACCAATGCAAGTGTAGTATGAAATCACCTGTTGCCAGTCACACGCATGTTCTCCGCACCTGTTGATTGTCGCCGACGATCTATATGGTAATGTCTTTAAATGTCTATTTATACTTTACCTTTCAATTCCAATGCTAACAAAATCTATCCTTAACTATCTTTGGTAAAACGTTTGGTACCTTTGGTTCGTAGTCAACACCCAATTTACCTACCTTACGTTAATATGACGAACTATGACAGTCGATAAGCCGGTGTTTCAGCTACCTAAGATAAAGTAATCACTCACCAGAGTTTATAATTGTCTCAACACTTTCTGCGGATGTTCCATATAAATTCCCCTTATATTCGCCATGCTCGATGAACTTCCCCTCAGAAATATCCTGCTCCATCTTCTCCCGCGTGACAAACACGTACTCCTTTCCATTTTGCTCACTCGACTTCTGACTACGCGAGGTATCTGTGATACAAGATGAAGAATAAAAAAATAGGGATAAAAACACGGAAGGGTGTAAGTAAACTAAACCGTCACTATTGAAAGTCCAACTAAAAATGATTCCGGTTCGAGAAGGCCTTTCAAAGGATTCGTTTAAACGCTTGCGTCATATTATAGATTTCTCAGGTTGAACCCCTGTTGGCCCGGGGCAGTTGCGCACTACAGCTGCGTAGTTGTAATAATTTATTGATTCATCCATATTAGCCAATCAAAGGCGATCCAATGTCAAAGCTCATAACTATTTTTAGAAGCAGCCGCTTACATAACCTTCATATTTTACTTTATGTACCTTGGATCATTGCATAATTTTTGTCATTAATGCCTAACAAAGACTTTCTTAAAACAGCGCCACGATCTATTGCCAGTTTACTCTAAAACAATAATAGACGGGACTATTGGAGTTTTGTTGATTTTTTTTTGTTAACTCTCGAAAAACAGTGGTGCAACTGTCTATTATCTTATATTAGTTATTGAAATTGGCCGTAAACGAGCCAGCAATCCTTAAATGCAATACGGAAACATATACCTGATATCCTGTCTTACACTATGTCATTGGCAAATCTTAGTGTTATGGTGTTGTACTTTGACAATATTTGTAGCATTTAAAATAAAAACTAGATTTCGCTCGCGACGTCGTCTACATCAAATACCTAGGTATCTCTCTACATAACCAAACCTATCTTAATAACCTACCTACACACCTACCTAACTTACACCTTACATATTTTTATGTCATTCCAAATTCACTATCTTATGAGGAGAAACAGCAAACTAAAGTTGGTAGTTCGTCAGTTGTTTAGGGGTGGAATTTAAAAATAATCCTTCCTTGCAAATATTTCCCCGTATTGTCCCGGGCTCCTTTGCAGAATTAACTATCTGCCTTCCTGCCTTCCTGCGAGCATAGGCTTACCGTCAATAGCACCGTGACATCCTTCTAGATGGTAGAGTTTTGCAGAGACTCGCCCGGATTGGTACCCACCGCCTTACCCAATCCAATACTCCAGTGCTTGGCGTTGACGTGTTCCGGTTCGGAGGTTAAGATAGCCGGTAAACTTACTTTTCCTCGAGGCCTAATATCGCGCCCTCAGGTTGGCACCGCACCATTACCACCTTTGGTGTCTCTAGACGCCATGAATAGTGGAATTCAGAACTGTAGACGTTACTAAACGCGTTAAGGGTAAAGAAAGGAATTAAAAATTTCGCCACGGGACAGTAGCTCAAATGGTTATAGCATTCGAGGGCTTGAAACGAAAGTTTACAGGTTCAAAGAAGATATCGAAAGATCAACATCAACATCGTCTTGAATATAGATATATAAATATTAATAGATAGATCACAGAGAAAAGAAATATGAGTTATTTAAATTTGCCATTAATTTTAACAAATAAAAGAATAAAAAACAACTCTAAAGTAACATATTTTAGACCTAACAATCCATTATTATTATTATTCCTAAAACAACCCGTTATTGAAATACTCTTACGACTTCTCTGATATATATATACATATATATGAATCCCCATTTCGCGTGGTCACCACATCACGCTTGAACGGATGGGTCAACACAGGAGAAGGATCATATAAAAGGTAAAATTGTAGGGAAAGTGAGGAAAACCACACTTCCATTTTGTCCGTACAAACTGTTTATAGCTGTTAATGTCGAGTGATCTGAAGTTTGCCGGATCGGCTAGCTTAATATATTTAAATCATAACTTGTGCCTTGTTTTTTCATGATATCGTTTACGCCATCTGCTAGACATAGCGAAAAACTCAGATTTAAGATAACTCGGTTTATATCAAATAGGTGGCGCAAAGGACATATTGTTCTCAGTGCTGCCACTATCAACATCTGAGAATACTTTGCAAGCTAGTACAATACTCCCTCCGGACGTATGAACAAACGTAACACATCTTTCCGAATTTTAATTCGACAGTGGCCTATAACTTAGAGTATTCGCTATTAGTCTATGAAAAAGTTTATAAAGACCTGGCATCTTATAAATCGAATAAAACTGCTTCTCTATATGTACGACTAGCACTATTATTAAACATATAAATGGTCCTCTTGATATACTTTGTCTCTTACAAAAACCGCATCAAAATCCTTTGCGTAGTTTTCAAGATCTAAGCATAGATACATAGGGACAGATAGCGCAAAGAGACTGTTTTATATACTACTAGCTGTTCCGGCTAATTTCGTTCCATCAGTTTTTATAATTTTAAAATGTTATTTTTCCTAAATTCCTCACCAAAAAATATAAATGTGGTATCGTGGGACACCAGGTAGGAACAAAAATTCTTCGGCTAGTGTAGAATCGACACAATTTGTGAATATATCATAGATTTAGTATGTACTAGATAAACAAAGTCAGTTAAAAAGCGAAACCAAAAAAAATATGCGTGAGTGTGAGTAAATTGTTTATGTATGAGTTAAAGAAAGGGTTGTTAAAAAGGTCACGTACGTTATCGATATCGATAAATTAACAAACTATAAGTAAATTAGCATCTTTTCTTTACCCTCATCTATTATGATATAAACACTATCAAATTTTATGTTGTATGACTATTAAGAAATTATATTCATGAAATATTGGCTTTATGTATAGATGGTAGATTTGTACGCGAAGCCTGTTATTTAAACAGCAATGTTATTCATTATCATGTCCCGGTTAGAGCGTAAGGTAGCCGTTAAAATGATTTAAGTGGCATTATTATCCCGCCAAACAAATAGGAAAGTACAACTTTTTATATGACTTGAGACCAGGGCTTGAAATTCCGGTATTTTTAGGAACCGGTATTAATGACTTTGAAGCAATACCCATACCAAGGCGTTACCTGTACTGTTTGTACCGGTATCAGACTTA
>NJDC01028271.1:8503-31728 GCA_002245475.1 Calephelis virginiensis | reverse complement strand
TATGAAAATAATTCACAAAATTCACAGCGATGCACTATGACAGGAACACTTTGATCTCTTACTCGCGTAAATATTGGCACATAGGTAACTGACTCTCTCTCTCTGTTCCTCTAAGGCAATTTGTACCTGATAAGGACTTCTCTCTCCCACGCTTTGTTGATCTTGTACATACTAAATCTATGGAATATATACTATGCATTGGAGGGGTGGAGTGAAAAAGAAAAAGAGTATTATAGTATAGAAAAAGGTATTATACAATACTCGCTTGTGTATATGACAGTTAGGTCGTGCAGCAATTGTCGCGCCTGCGCACGTCTCATTTAACAAAATACCTATCTCCTCCAAGCCTACTGTAAGGAACTTCGTTCCAAAAATCTACTACTGCTTTACAATCACGAGAAAAGGAGTCAAAACATACAGCTCAAAGCTGTAAAAATTGCATTTACATTGTAGTTATGTATGTTAATAAGTAATATTTTTAAAATGATTGAAACATAAACGTAATTATTGATATTCAGTAATGACAGCAATTATTGAAAACGATTTAGTGATTTTATAATTACCTTTGAATATTTTGTAGCCAACTTGAGATATTTTCTTATTATACACCACTACGTACCATATAACATATTTTTGTAAAATAATATAAAAAAATACTTGACATATAGGTACTTCTATTTAATTTTTTTTATATAATTTTATTATGTAATTTTCGAGTGAAAAATGGACACCCTTTTTGGTACGCCGCCGGTACTGCCACCATAACGTCAGTCCATGTCGTTGACGTCTTCCGGAGGGTAAGGTAGCCGATAAACTTACTTTTGCCCGAGGTCTTCATGGCCTCATGTTGGCAACGCACTATTACAACCTTTAATGTCTCTAGGCGTCGTCAATCTCCGAACCGGAACACGTCATGACGTTATGGCGGCAGGAATAGGTAAGGCGGTGGTACCAATCCGGGTGAGTCGCTGTGAAACTCTACCACCTACTAGATACCACTTATAGAAAAACGTATTATTTGAGCTCGTTTTCACAAAATCATACCATGCCAAAAATAAAAAAAAAGTATTACATGAGTCTGACAATATTA
The DNA here is from genome assembly GCA_002245475.1 of Calephelis virginiensis. NCBI lineage: Eukaryota > Metazoa > Arthropoda > Insecta > Lepidoptera > Riodinidae > Calephelis > Calephelis virginiensis. The sequence continues at coordinate 30,638 of NJDC01028271.1, read as the reverse complement.
AGCCAGTTATATCTTTGCTTGCATCGAACTTGGAAAGCCTACTATACCCTTTGTCTAACCTAACATTCTAGACAAGACTGATCAATAGTTGTTTCTGGGTCATACTGCAGAGGAAATATAGTGACGTCTAGCCTACTTAGGCCTTAACGTAACAAACTTAAGTAAACGACGTGTAAAAGGTATTTCTAATAATTGTGTTACAACCGATCTGTTGTCTTATGAGAAATTTCAATAATATATCGAAGATAAGGGAGAACGCTATTTTAGATCAGTTGCCAAGCAACCACGGTTACACTTAGAGCTGCCCCGTTCTGAGAGGGACCTCTTCATTACATCAAAGTCATTTAAAATTTTAAAAATGTTAAAAAGAAAATGTTTTTAACTGTGTTGTAACCCTCGCTGACCGCATTCGTAACAGTAAGATCCGAGAAAGAGTGGGATTAAAAGAAAGTCTTGGTGTTAAAATGAGAACGGGTATGCTCCGCTGGTTCGGTCATGTGGAAAGAATAACTAATAAAAGATTAACAAAACAAATTTGGAAAATGAGTTTTTTTTTTTTATCAATTTGCAAAAGGCTGCAGTACACAGATGCTGTAATTTACATATGTGTAAGCCTAAAAAACGTCAACTTGTTTCAACGGTTAAAATATATGCCAGAACGTCAAATTAAAAAAACGTTCGCACAAGGTTTGAGGGTATATTAATTCATGGGTTTGAAAAGTAAATGTAAACTGCCAGTCTTATTTACCAGTTACAAGTTTTTGCCAGAGCAGTCATCATAGAACTAAGAGCTACTAAAACATAACACGTTCCACAAATGTAGGTTCACACCTTAATTTAATGTTTTTAAATGATTCACCAGTTCCAATATTTTTTAAAAAATATCCAACTTGTTTGATAAAGAAATTGGGTAGTTGGATAAAAAAATACGTAATACTAGAGTTTTGTAGCTAACATATTGTTATTAAATGATTAAAAATAACATCGATTGCCCAGATACTGATCTATAGTAGAGTACTCCCATAACCCCGAAGAGGTAGGCAGAGGCACAACCAGGCCACCCACGATTAGCCGAAGACACTAAGTCCCACAATGTCCAAAATGCCACAACCGGGCACATATCCAATCCCGACCAACGTTGTTTATTAGAAAATTAAAAATATACATTTCGGGACATTAAGAAATCAAGTCCAACGCCTGACCGCTAAACCAGACACTTTCCACAAAGTTAGGCGCTTTGCACCTTAATTTAATGTATTTAAATAATTCAGCAAAGTTTTAATAATTTTTAAAAGATATCCAACTTATTGGGTAAAAAATGACGTACCTACTAGTTTTGTTGCTAACAAATTGTTATGGTTGAAAAATAAAATCGATTGCCTGGTTACTGATCTTTAGTAGAACTATCTCTTACCGTAAATTAATTATATAAGTTGGCCGTTAGCCGCCTTTTTCGTAGGTCCTAGTAGAATCTTCCACTAGACATCATGAAAACTCATTTTGAAAGATCTGGAGTGACTGTCGTTTACATCAGAACAAAATTTTTAACATATTAAAATATTGCAGATTAAATTTCTTGTTTTTAAATTATATACTATACTTTTAAATTCTATATTTTTATGTTATTATATAATAACATAAAATAATTATAATTGTATAATCATAATCAAATAATCCTAGCCATTTTATGACAAGTTTTTAACTTGAAAAGATTGCAGTGCCTTAGTGGAACTTTTTTCTGTACATATCGTTATAAAGGCGAGGAATCCGAAAGTTAAAATGCTTATTAGCAACATAATGTAAAATACATCTATACAAAGAATCCCTATATTTTATAATTAGGTGGTAAGTGAGGTATTTCCATCTGATGATATCTTTTAACACAATGTAAATATATCATTATTATATTATATTTTTAATTATTTGGGGACACTAAGCTTTTTACTCAATTCATAAAGATTTTGTGTGGGATTCCAAACATTTTATAATAGGCGAGATAACTGGTGAAAAATGCAAGAGGTATGCCTCGTATGCACTTGGCATATTTTCAATTCTCTTCCAGATTTTTAAGTAGTAGCGGGAGAGAGACAGTGTCAAAGGCTTTGGCTAAATCCACGAAAATCCCTACAACTTTCTTGGATTGATCTGATTTATTTGATACACAATGTACTAAGTGTTCTAAAGCATCAGAAGTGGATCTCTTTTCTCGAAGGCCGTATTGATTCGATGAAAATAATTTATACATACATACATATCTTCACGTCACTTACAGGGTAGGCAGGGAGTATCGAGCCAAACTTCACGATACTGATCTGGCTTTTTTTACGTTCATTACACTTTTCATACAAACACGCCGGTTTCAGAGAATCTTGACACCACCCTCGGATGATATTCGAGCGGTCTAATCGTGGAATGTGAACCTTGGTCTCCTCGAGTACCTACATCCATCCACATTCGCATTGTATATCAGCTTTGTCAATATTTCATCTGTCATTCTTTCCACAAGACCGAACCAGAGGAGCATCTCCTTTCTCATTTTAACACCAACACTTTCTTTCAATCCCCCTCTTTCTTGGATCTCACAATTACGAATGCGGTCAGCGAGCATTACACCACAAATTTTGCGTAGCGCACTCATTTCGAGCGCATTTATCCTACTTTCATGTTTTTTCTGAAAGTAATATATATTTTTTTAAGGTTCTTGAGCCTGTTATTGAATTAGGATTACTGAAAGTGGATTTATCAAGATTCGAAAATTTATTTTGTTCTAGATTTAATTTAAATAATACTTTTCTAGCCATTTTAACGTCCACATTTTTGTTATACTTATTTATATATGCAACAAAATCCTGTGCGTTGGGTTTGATATTAAGTAGTTTTAAGTTATTATTTTTATTTTGAGGTTCTTATAGCCAGCATTTGTCTTTTACAATATGCCAAGTATTTTTAGTATTATTTTTGTTTTTATATATTTTTTTTTTCATAATATTCTTTCTTTAAGTTTTTAAGTAAATTATTGCAGTGATTTCAGTATCTTTTATTTACTGTTTTGAGTACTTGATCATTTGGTGCTTTTTAGTTTCACGTGCAGTTTATTTCTAAATTTAATACGTTTTAATACGCCTTTTGTTATCCACGCTTTAAGCTTGTTTTGTCTATAAGAAATTTTGTGTGTTTGTGTATTCTTATTTATTATAGAAACAAAAGCTAAAAAAGAGTCAGTTACAACCTCAACGTCATTTGAGTTAATGATATCATTCCAGTTAGTGTTACACATATCTTCAATAACTTTCTGATAATTTATTTTCGTTTTATTTACAGTAAAATTGTTCTTATATGTATTTGTATGCATTAACGAGGTTATTACACAGCTATGTATGTATCTATGTATAGTAGTATGACACACTACTATGTTTGCTTTAAATTAAGTAATGAAGCAATGATCCAAACAATTATTCTTTCTAGTAGGTAATGTATGACCCGGTAGAAGACCTTGTATACGCTGTACGCTTAAAAAATTATATATTCAGATGATTTACTATCATTATTTTCCTTTTTAATGTCGATATTAAGGTCTCCTATTATTACAATGGTCTTTATATACTTTAAATTGGTCTAAAGGATCTTTAATGATAACAAAAACTTATCAATGGAGTGACAGCTAGGTGATCTGTATATAGCTATCATTGTTGTGTTTTTTTTTCAATTTTTATAAGAAGACAGTCCACATTATCTAATACTGGTTCACTTACATCAATGTTTACAATTTTTGAGTTTGTATAAACTGCAATTCCACCATTTTTATTAATTGGAGTAATAAATAAATAATACATTATTAGATAATACATTTTTTTATTTATTTATTTATATTCAATAAAGTATCTTCACGCCCATATCCCCGTAGAGGTAGGCAGAGGTACAACCAAGGCACCCACGACTAGCCGATGATACTAAGTCCCACAATGTGATAGGTGGCAAGCCAATCGCCAACCGGGCACAATTCCAATCTCGACCAACATTTTTTTATTAGAAAATTGGAAAAATCCAATTTTATTTTTGTTGGCCGACCCGTTATTCGAACCCAGGACCTCTTGCAGTCAAGTCCAACACCCGGACCGCTAGACCACAGAGGCGACTATATATTCAATGATTACTGAATTATTTTTACCTTTAGTGAGCATGAAAATTTGTTTAGTTTCCATGTTAACTTCAGTAAGTTTTAACATTTTGTGTAAGTTTTCGACAATTTTTGTAGGTTCAGTCTTAATGTCTGATAGATTGTTGATAATGTCATTGCTAGTCTTTCCTTTTTTGTAAAATGTCAAGCTGTTTTTAATAAGGTTCATTTTAAGCAACATTTCATTGTAATTTTTTTGTCTCTCTTTTACAGTCTTCTTTATTTCATGTTGCTCCTGTGAATAGCTTAGTAATGTCTTTTGTATTTGATTATTGGTTGCAAGAATTCCTATATTTTAGCGCTTCATGTCATCTAAGTTAGAACTCACCACACGATATTTTTTTTATCTTGGTCAATCTTCCAAGTCGAAATTGCAAAATTTCATCGTGTGATTCGCTCTATATTTTTCCGCTTTCTTCTATTGATAGATGATAACACTGACATCGCTATCACAACTCATAGTTTCATTACGAGATTTAATTTTTTTATTCGTTAATGATCGACCTATTTTTCTATTTATATTGCGTATACTATGCCACGAACCGAACAAAGAGATTAAATGCGATAACGACAGGTGCGATTTGTTACGTGGAAAATAATATACTGTGATGTTGACAGTAAAGTTAATATTGTTTTAGCTCTGTTATACACATTTAGTTTGAAAAAATGTTATTTCTTCACACGCGGCCCTCTTTGTTTTTTACTCCCGAAGAAGTAGGCAGAGGCACAACCACGACTAGCCGAAGACACTAAGTGCCACAATGCGATAGGTGGCAAACCTATTGCCAACCGGGCACATATCCAATACCGAGCAAAGTTTTTATTATTAGAAAATTGGAAAAACCAAATTTTCTTTTTGTTGTCTGACCCTGGAATCGAACCCGGGACCTCATGCAGTCAAGTCCAACACCTGGACCCAGACCAGAGAAGCAATAGGAATAAGTTTACGAATTCTGTTAGCAACATTGATACGGTCATGGAAACGCCACCTGCGTTTCCATGACCAATTGACGTCAATAGTAATAGCTAAATGTTTCACCTCATTTATTCGCTTTAATTAAAAGACATGAATAAATAAATAAAGGACATGAAAAACATTTGAGAAAATATTTGACAAGACACGATAACATGGGAAAGTGTGAACTTTTATTTTAAAACTATCGACTGGACTTATGGATCTAGTTTTAGCAAAACCTGTCTGAATTTGTTTCATCGGTCTTACTAGTTAATAAATTATTTTCAAGCCCTGACGTAACTTTTCTGAGCCCTAATTCAGCAGAATCTTTGACCTTTCCTCATGAATCGCCATGAAACAGAAGGGCCATTTCCACCATAGGCTTACCTACGTGGTAAGGCATCGCAGCGACTCGCCCGGATTTGTGTCACCGCCTTACCTATTCCTGCCGCCATAACGTCTGTGCTTGCCGTTGTTGTGTTTCAATTAGGAGAATATGGTAGCCGGTAACTTGCAATTTGTTCGAGTCCTAACATCCCGGCCCCAGGTTGGCAACGCACCATTACCACCTTTTGTGACTCTAGGCGGCGTGAATTTCTTACCGTCAGGAAATCTGTATGCTTCTTTACGTTCCAATAACATAAAAAAAATCAGAACAGGACAGCGTCTGTCGACTCCGCTAAACATGTAATAATTAATATAAAACAACGTGTGAATATTAAAATATACGTAATTAAATATTAAAATTATCAAAATTCGGTGTGTCAGGATCGTGTGGTCTGGCACTCGATACTCTCTGCCTACCTAGTAAGGGACTTGGAGTGAAGATATATATGTATGTAAATATTAAAATATTTGTAGTAGATTGTGTTGGAATGCTTAAATAATTTTGCTAACATCTTATAAGAGCTCATAAGAGGAGAGCACTGGTTAAAACATAGATCATCACTAATAGGACCATTGGTGGTATAGTGCTTTGCAGCAACTTGCCCGGGTAGGGAACCACCGCCTTACTTATTCCTATGGCCATAACGACTCTGTCGTATTCCAGCACTGAGGGTAGGGTAATCGATAGATTTGCACACTAGTCCTGACATCCCGGCCACAGGGTAGCAACACACCTGTAGCATCTCTGGTATCTATAGACCACGATTATCTCTTTAGTAAAAAACATCTTTGAGAACTGAATGTTGAACCAGTTTACCTCCACTGATGTATTGGAACACGCGATGACAATGCGTAATGCGATGATAATTGCTAATAAGTATTATTGTCAAAACAAAATGGCCGCCGCAACAACATGGCGGATTAGCTGTTATTGTACCCACATTAACCAAATGAAAGAGCTTAAAGCGCTTATGTATTATATACATACATAAACAAACACAATAAAAGTTTAGAATAAATGTAATAAACACCCAAACCTGCCAAACACCTGCCCTCGTAGGGAATCGAACCCGAGCCTCGCAATTTAGTCAGTATATTTAGGCGTGTGTAGGTGTGTAGGCCGTCAATAATATTCACATAAGAAATTCGCAAATGCGTACTTCAATCACACTAAAATTTTACTTTATGGATATTCTTTAATAAATCTTCCAACTAAATTTAAAAAAATAACATCGTTCGCAAAGCAATTAGGGAAGATAACGATTCAACTGAGACAAAATAATAAATTACATACGTAGTACATACTTAAATTTAGGAAAACAAATAGCACAAACTAATAACTAAAACTCATAAGCGCTGAAGATTTCAACATCAAAGTACTTTGTATTTTAAACGAAGAAGAAAGGTATGAGACTATAATTGAGAAGGAAAAACAAAACAACGTTTGATGGTTTGTAAATCAAAAATGTTAAGCGACAGACCAGAATGTTAAGATTACGACGATACTAGCCGATGTCGATCATAACTGTGAAGAAAAAACCGACTTTTTGATGGTAAGAAAATCGCCGCTTATTAACCAAATATGAATCAGAATCAGAACCAGAATAATCTTTATTCACTTGAACCATACAAGTGGCATTTGTGCGCGTCGACATTTTTATAAACTACCACCAGATCAGAATCGCGGCCTCACACTGAGAAGATTATGTTAAACAATTCCAATCTGAGACTAGGATGTTAAGGTAATCTTAACCATAGTGGGTACATTAAATTAATAAATATCCTGGACAAATGCACGCTATAAATTTAACCCCTAAATAAATAAATAAATAAATAAATATCTCTGGCCAAGTTACACAAATTGAATCTAACCAAATTAATTCTAAGCATTCTAATAAATCTAAGCAAATTACATACTTGTGTTATGGGTGTTAGTCAACGATTCTAATACACAGAAGTACTTAAATAGATACCAGAATACATTTAATAAACACCCAGACCCGGAAATGCAGACATCTAAATAATGTTCGCCCCACAAATGTCAGCCCCCATCGGGAATCGAACCCGAGCCTCGCGGATGATCGGCGTAGTTAGGCGTGTACGCTAGCCACTCGACCAACGAGGCGGTCACCCTATACATAATATCCTTTTGTTATGTATCTTCGTCAACTGTACTAATATAGTCATACTTTAATCAAACACCAGAATAACAAATTTGAGGACTGAATGTTGAACCAGTTAACCTCTACTAATTCCGATGGGAACATGCGATGACAATGCGTATTATACATAATTACTAATTGTAAACCCTAGTGGTTTTAAGCAATGCCTTTTATGTATACTTGTATTAATAATTGTAAATATTTGGTAATAAATAGACAAAAAAAATAACAAGACCCAGAAATATACAGATATCTAAATGTTCATCACACAAGAGCTTGCCCCCGTCGAGAACCGAAACTGGGCTGCGCGGTTGGTGTTAAGCGTATACGCTAACCCCTCGACAAACAACCTTCGAATTTTTTTTGTGATATTGGAAGATTGTTGCCTGCATTGCACACGGATTTCCTGATGGTAAGAAAGTCACGGCGCTTCAAGACACTAAAGGTGGTAATGGTAAGAAGCCAACTTGAGGCCGGGATGGTAGGCCTCGAACAAAAGTAAGTATACCGTAAGTAAGTAGTAGCTTACCGTAAGTAAGTAAGCTACTTCACCCTCCATACTCCGGTCACAGGACGAAAAACGTCAACAGCGATAAACGATATTGCGACAGGAATAGGTAAGGCGGTAGTGTAGTACCCATCAGGGCGAGTCGCTGCAATACTCGACCTAGGACCAATGCTGCAATGATAAGCTAATTGTAAACTTAAGTATACCGACCCCCAAACCGGAACACAATAGTGAGCACTATGGTAAAGGCGGAAGAAATACGATGCAATATTTTCAACGTTATCTCACCAAAGTAAGTTGTTAATGGCAACACAGGTTGCATGTTCAATAAAATTTATTAAGAAACAGTGAGTTGTAAATCTTGATAGCAGTGCCGTAGGTTACCTAGGAACTAAATTCTGGCAACACATTGAATTAAGTAGACACATTCGCTGCAGATAGCATTTACAAGTGACATTTTCCGAACCAAATATAGCATAGCTAAGCACAACATTAAAACTATCTTCAACATTTTCTATACCATACTTATGAAATACTAGCCGACCTGGCTAACATTGTATCGCATTAACTTGGTGATAATGATAACCTATCATACAATTTCCGTGATTTGTCGATGTTTTTTCGAAATTATGTCTGAAGTATCTGCTACATATCACAAGTGTAAGCTAATATAAAGTATCATAGACGCATTCAAAGATAGGCTAACGGAACGTTATTCGCTATTTTTTGAGATCATCAGTTCAGGCCAACCTTACAAAAGCCAACAATAAATTAAGGTTTAAAAAAATCAATCTATCGCCCAAGTAAGCAAATTATATGCTTTATTACAGGAACGAGCCTATGTGTTCTTCTATTTTCAGAACTCACAGTTTTAGTGCCAAATAAATCTTCACTCGTATTTTACAAATTGCTTGGTTGAAGTGCATAACTTATTTATATACATTATGGTATTCAATTCGCAGAGCAGTTTCTTAAGCTATTATATATAGTTGCAAACGTATCTATTATAAACTAAAAAATAAATTAAAAAAAACTAGCTGTTCAACCGCGACTTCGGTAGGTAGGTTTTCATACAAACTTCCGTCCCCCATTACAGTCCTTTGGTGATGTATTTTTAAAAAAAGTAACAGCGTTTGAATATATTTGAAGACGCGAGCTGTTAACTACATGCAAAACAAACTATATGAAATTCGGTAACGCAGTTTAGCAGTCAAAGCTTAAAAACAGACAGATTTACCTTTAAAGATTACCTTTATAAAATTACTAGATGTTTCTCGCGATTTAGTGAGCGTAGAGTAGATTTTTATACAAATGTTCATGCCCCATTGTACTTTAGGGGGTATTTTATTTAAAAAGGACAGCCTATAGTTGAACTTGGATTTGAATTGATATGCATGTCATATCGAATTTTGTCAAAGTCGGTAAGGTCAATAATAAATAGAATAAAATAATAACTGTGCTTTTCATATTGTTATGGAGTGTTTAAATAACTCCCAACGAAGGAAGTAACTATTATATTATTCGTTCACATTGAGAAACCAGTGACGTCATCAACATAACAACGACCACAACCAATTGAATCTCAGAAAATTACAAAGTCTGCGCTACAATAAAAATTTATAGTTACTATCGTCAGCACTTTCTTAAATTATTATTATTAAATATTTATAAAAATATTAAAAAAAAATATATTAGACTTTAAGTGAAATAACTATCTTTAATATATTATATTAAAATATTTTGCACACCACAATGTGATAGAATATTCTGAAATGCTTAAATAATTTTGTAACTACTTTTTAACACCTAATCCCGCAAACAAATATTGTTCATTTCATTCATTTAAAAAATGAAAATAAAAAGTATCTTCACGCCCATATCCCCGAAGGGGTAGGCAGAGGCACAACCAGGGCACCCAAGACTAGCCGAAGACACTATGTCCCACAATGTGATAAGTGGCAAACCTATTGCCAACCGGGCACTTATCCAATCCCGAGCAACGTTTTTTTATTTGAAAATTGGAACAACCAAATTTTCTTTTTGTTGCCCGACCCGGGATTCGAACCCAGAACCTCAAGCAGGCAAGTCCAACAGCTGGACCGCTAGACCACAGAGGCGAATACTTAAAGATACCAGAATAAATTTAATAAACACCCAAACCCGGAAATGCAGACAACTAAATGTTCATCACACAAATGGCTGGCCCTGTAGGGAATCAAACTCGACCAACCGGGCGGTTTATAGTAAGTATAGTATACCATAGTATACCATAGTAAGTGATAAGTATATAAAACTCCATGTGTTTTTCATACAAATGGTATAAATGCGTAAAAATTTGAATAAGCGCCGACGATGGAATATGTCTAAGATGTTTCAAACTAATTTTCTTTGTGTAATACTTACAGGGCACTGGCGTGACGTACTTCTCCGGGTCTGTGGCGATCAACCTTCGCCGTAACTCGTTACGGCCGACGCCGGGTGCGCCAACTAGTACTATCGGCCTCACAAAACCTGATCGTGGGTACAATCTCGCGACCTCTTCGTACGTTGGTATCATTTCACGGTCGAAATCATCGTTTTCCTTAATATCGTAAATTATTTTCTTAACTTTAGGCGTAGATTTACATGGTAAGAGGGCAGTCGCATTTGGTGCGGGGGAGCATGGGGTTTTCGGACCACATTCCGAATTTGCTGTAGAAGGGCTGCAAAGTGCTGGTTTCCCTATGAAAAAGAGAAAATTCAGTTACAATAAAATTTGCCCTAATAGCAGAAGATCCGCACTTACATCAACTAACACCGAGCTGATAATTTAATAAAACATATTTTATAGTCAAGTATGTATGTTAAAGATCATATTAAAAGTGGGTTTCCTAAACAAAAACTGGACCGAATATTTTTAATTATTTAAATGACCAGTTTAATTTTTTTTGTTGGTTGCGGAATAGTTTCGAATTGGTGCCATAAAAATTTGATTTTGTAGGCCCATTCGTTTTTTTTACATGAGCATTTTTTATCTACTTTCACCTATTTTGATGTCTATTTTTACTAAATTAAATCATATCAGTAATAAACTCAAAAATTTAGCCTTAAACTTATAATTAAAGAGAGTATTAAATTGGCTTGGCACCGACTTTAGACCTATTAGTAAATAGCACATATAAATAATAGGTAATATATAATTATTAATAAATCTTTATTATTTTTACTTATCGCCTCTGTGGTCTAGCGGTCCGGGTGTTGGACTTGACTGCATGAGGTCCCGGGTTCGAATCCCGAGTCGGCCAACAAAAAGAAAATTAGATTTTTCCAATTTTCTAATAAAAAAATGTTATTCGGGATTGGAAATGTGCCCGGTTGGCGATAGGCTTGCCACTTATCACATTGTGGGACTTAGTGTCTTCGGCTAGTCGTGACTCGTGGGTGCCTTGGTTGTACCTCTGCCTACCTCTTCGGGGATATGGGCGTGAAGATACTATTTTTTACTTTTTAGTTTTGAAGTCGGTTTTTTTAACGTAGTTGTTTTTATTTACGATTTCACCTTGCTTATTTACTATTATTGCAACGGTATAAACTCACCATCTACAGTCTGTGGATCTGTCTGCCGTTCATGTAATATTCTCCCTTCTTGCAATGCCCTCGAAGGTATCAGACCTGCTCTCATAACTCTATCGCCTTCACGACGAGCTTGCCACCTATAATGAAAACAAACACTTACCATCTTCATTCTCATACTTTACTCGCAAAGACTGTTTTGAACACGATCCCAACACAAGTCGACTAGCGATAAATAAATAAATAAATATTTCTGGACAAGTTACACAAACTGAATCTAACCCCAAAGTAAGCAAATTATATAAAAAAAAGTATCTACACGCCCATATCCCCGAAGAGGTAGGCAGAGGCATAACCAGGGCACCCACGACTAGCCGAAGATACTAAGTCCCACAATGTGATAGGTGGCAAGCATATCGCCAACCGGGCATATATCCTATCCCGAACAACATTTTTTTTATTAGAAAATTGGAAAAACCCAATTTTCTTTTTGTTGCCCGACCCGGGATTCGACCTCGGGACCTCATGCAGTCAAGTCCAACAACTGAACCGCTAGACCACAGAGGCGACAACAAATTATATGCTTGTGTTATGGGTGTACGTCAACGATACAAATACATAGAAATACTTAAATATATACCAGAATAAATTTAATAAACACCCAGACCCGGAAATGCAGACAACTAAATGTTCATCACACAAATGTCTGACCCCGTCGGGATTCGAACCCGAGCCTCGCGGTTGGTAGTTGTAGTTAGGCGTGTACGCTAGCCACTCGACCAGGAGAGGCGGTGATGGGACACTTACACGATGGATGGTGGATAGGTTGATAATGATGTACAGGTTTAGTGTCCCGCTTACTTACGTTACGTAGTATACACACTGCGTAGTACGTATGTATCATACACAGAACAAAATAATAGCAATGACATCATAATTATATCAAACACCTTTGTACGAATACACTGTATCGAAAATGTGCGATTTTCCCCGTGTTGATCCGGGCTCCTTTGCAAAATAGACCATCTGCCTTCCTGCCAGGCAGCTCGTAAAAGGCGAGCACAAGCTTACCGCCACTAGCACCGTGACTAGGTGGTAGACTTTCGCAGCGACTCATCTGGATTGGTACCATCGCCCTTCCTATTCCTGCTGCCATAACGTCAAGACGTGTCCGGTTTGGAGAGTAAGGTAGCCGGTAAACTTATTTCAGCTCCCAGCCTCAGGTTGGCAACGCACTATTACCACCTTTGGTATCTCTAGGCGTGGGAATTTCTTACCATCAGTAAATCCGTCTGCTTGTTTGCCTTCCAATATCATAAAAAAAACATAGTTCGACTCGCACTTCACCAAAATTTTTCTATTTTTTTTTATTTCACTATTATTTCATTAATACCTAACTAATTAATAAATAAATTAATGTCTAACGTCAGTCGATTATTATTTAATATCCGAATTATAACGTTTTTATTAAAAACAGCAATGTAATAAAACTGCGTATTAGGTCGGTACTTACAGCTCGCAACGCGCGGCTTAATGCGTACACTTTGTTCGCTATACATTGCTGGTTGAAAAATTGCTAAATATTTAACCGCTTGTTTCCGACAAAAACTGTAAAAGGGGTTTTGTAGTCTGAAATGTATCTAAACTACCACAGAAGTTTGGTCACGGTGTCAAATACAACCTGTATAGAAGCTAACACAGTGACGGATTTTTTGCGGTGCTAGCAATAATCCAATATGTGAAACATAAGGAAACCCTTTCTAACGTTTCAAATGTCAAATACAGAGTAAAGAATGCCTACTATTTCAAGAAAGCAATGACGAATAGATTAAATAATTTCCCCTCAACATAGAGATAGACTATAAGCTTTTAAACTACATTGTGTTTAAGTAATAGAATTTTAAGACAAATTTTTTTAATCTTTATTATTAAATTGGAATTTTTTGTAACATTTTTTTTTTTAATAAAAATGTATTTTTTCTATTTTTGTGTGGTGAACTGGCGACTTACAATCCCAGAAACATCCAATTTAAACCCTATTTTTTGCAAAAACCAATAAATATGAAATATGGAGTCGTGGGTGCCCTGGTACCTCTTTCTAACTTTTCGGGTATTTGGACATGAATATACTTATAACTTTCAGGAATAAATTAGTACTTACCTCACCAACAAGTTTAGTGATAATCAAATGTACCTATGGATAGTATATGACATATTACATCCATATCTATATCACTACGTAGTATAAAAAAAGTCGCTTCCTCTGTCCCTATGTCCCTTTGTATGCTTAAATCTTTAAAACTACGCAACGGATTTTGATGTGGTTTATTTTTAATACCTAAAGTGATTGAAGGGGAAGGTTTATATGTCTATTTCATAACCGTGCGAAGCCGGAGCGGGCCGCTAGTATATATATTTAAATCAATGCCACTTCTCATTCATCACGTTTTTTGTAACAAATGAATTCAATAAATGGCGGATCAGATTGTTAATGGGTATTTTTCGGTCAAATTAAAACTTTTTTCATATGGGGATTGTGCTGTCTTATTGAAACTTTTTTCAGTTGTTTTTTCTTTTTTTGTTTAGTTGTATTATGTTATTCACGCAGTCATATGTTGCCTGTTCCAGAGTCGGTACCCCCAGCCGTTTGTTTATTTATGCTCAAAATGGAAAAAAATATTGTTTATCCAATTGTTTTGGTTTAAGTTTTAAAATAGCTAGCAATCAATAAAAATTAAAATATTTTTTCTATTTTTTTTTTAATATTACAGTTTATACGTAGCGAAGCAAGTACCTGGCCGCTATTAATATATATAAAAATGAATCTCCATTTCGTGTGGTCATTACGCCTGAAAGTGCGGTCCAATTACGCTTATTATTTCTTTGTTGTGTTGGTTATAGTTAGGAGATGTAAACGAGAAAAATTGAGTTGAAAAATCACACCTTAATTTTTCCTATACAAATTTTAGTAGGTGGTAATGTTAAGCGATACGAATTTCACCCTTTCGTCTAGTAATAAAAAATATCGCTGAACAAGTAAAACAAAAGGAATCTAATCATTGGAATTATATACCTGTTTTTTGGGTGTCAGTCATCGATTCTAATAGAAATATTTAAATAAATGTAACATATACCCAGACCATCTAAACATTTGTCGCTCAACTGCCTGCCCCCGTTAGGAATCCAACCCACGCGTCACGGTTTGTTGGTGGAGGTAGGCGTGTACGCTAACTCCTCGACGAACTAGGCGTTCATAATTGTTAACATTAGGGCAAACAGGGCCTTAATAATGACAATGCTTAATAATTACTAAATGTAGTTGCTGAAAAATGTGTAAAATATATTGTGGATATTACAAGTGCAATTTCATTAAAAGCCGATGATACGAAGTATAATAGAGTTTAATTTTGTTTTACTAGAATACAGAAACAGCAACGTTTTTAATGTAGGATATTTGTAATAAATAGCATCTGGTACATGTTTCAATATTTAAAACAAGCTGTTCCGATGAACTTGTTGCGCTCGTTAAAGGCGAGCATAGGCTTACCGTCACTAGCACCGTGACATCTGACTGAGTGGTAGAGTTTTGCAGCGGCTCACCCGGATTGGTACCACCGCCTTACTTATTCCTGCCGCCATAAAGTCAAACTTACTTTTGCTCGAGGCCTAACACCCCGGCCTCAGGTTGGCAACGCACCATTACCATTTTTGGTGTCCCTGGGCGGCGCGAATTTCTTACCATCAAGAAATCCGTCTGCTTGTTTGTCTTCCAATATTATAAAAAAAATTAAAATCTTTTTCCTAGTTTCCTAGATTTTTATATATATATACATACATTCAACTCTACATTCAACTTTTATTGGTATGTATTCGTTAAGTGTTCATTGCTTTTAAGATGTGTTCTGCTATTCGGAGGAGAGACAAACCCAACGAATCAAAAACCTGGAAAATTGGTCCAGCAGATCTCGAGTTATAATCGTAGTAACAAAACCAATCTTTGTTATATATATTAAAAATACTTACCAGTAAGCATCATCCTGCGACACAATGTGTAAAATATCACCTTTGCCAAAACTTAGTCCTGCTTCTTTACAGGGTATATATGGATCTTCGGCCGGATCATAATCAAACAAAGCTCTAACTCTAACTTTGCTTTCTCTAGAACCACCTTTTCCAAATGATGGTACTAATTTAAAGGTTATAGTGCCTTCTGAACTTTGCTGTAAGATTAAAAAAAATGTAAAAGGTAGTATTGACCTATAATCTCAAAAAGATATAACCTATGCACAGTAAAACTGCAAAATACCGATTTCAAGGAGTAATTCATCCGTATACATAAAAAATTTAGTATTTTCCTTAATCCAGACTTGCTGGAAATGGGGCCATCTCGATAATACGCTCGTACAAATAAAAAACATTAAATCGCTTTAGAAATTACGGAGAAATCGATTAATATACATAAAAATAAATACAAGTGTCGAACACATAAACCTCCTCCTGTTTTTCAGACTCGGTTAAAAAAGAAAATTTTAAAATAATGTATAAAATTTAATCTTAAAAATACTCTCCTGCTACACAAAACAAAATTAAATTATTTATTTTAATACTCATTAAATTCTTAAAAAACACTGAATTATAACTTGAAAAAGAAACACATGTGTTGCAAAGTAAATAGGTATATAGGTATCAAGTAACGCAGCATTCATGTCTTTTCATTTATCTAGAGATAAAACTGTCTGAAAACTACGTATATAACATTAAAAGGAATATTGAACATTGTTTTAAACAAAATGACATCCAAACCAAAAAAATAATAACAATTGTAAGTAATAACAATAATTATTAACGTATATCATTTAATACAGATTATATAATATATTTAATGAATGCAAACACGCATCTTCTTTCTCCAAAAAAATATTAAACACTCGTTGAACACATGTTTTTCTAAACACAGCCTATAAATGGATTTTTAACCAATAACATGCTGCCAAGTCATCGAGGTGTAGCATGGTATTGGTTGAAGGTCAATTTTAGACAGTGTTTAATTAAACTGCCGTCTACATTTTTTGAGGTAAGGCAGTTAAAGTTAAAGCTCACCAATATTGCTAAAACATCAGCTGGTGTTTTATTCTCAACGCTGATATTATTAACTTCAATCACCTCGTCCCCAGCATGAATCAATCCAGATCTATCAGCAGCTCCACCATGCATCACCCGTGCAATGACAATTTTTCCTGTTTCTTCGTCTGTCTTTATTGTTGCACCCTTAAAACCAAAATGTTTAATAACATTTTATTCATTAACATATTATGGGATTAAAAAACTCCTCTATTTTAGAAGAGATATTATTTTTTGAATAAATACATGAAATTTGAGTAAAGGACTTCCTTACATTTCTCTACAAAATAGAATTTAGTGACATCTAGGTGCAGTGCAGACAACAGATCATACATGATGCACTTTTAGTCTGTGACAATAGATTCTAAGTGATTATATTATGCTGTAATATGTGCGTCATATGCACGCGGATGTGCAATATATCCAGCACACAAAAAATCTTGTAATTCTGACAGACCCCACCACATCCATAAAATGTGTACGAAAAAATAATACGTTTGCTTCAACACGCAATAACTATGCACAGCTTATGCTGCAATCTCTGTATTTTCATAAGACGTACGTCGCTCTCTATATGCATAGCTTTGCCCACAGAATGATCCAAGAAGTGCGTCTTGTGCTTTGAATCCAAAATTCTGGATTTTGCGCGCCATGCACTTTTTATGCGACACAGACTTTAGATAAAAGTAACTCTTCTGCGCTGCACCTAAAAGTTTGCAGTGACAGCTATGACTGATTGCAGATGCACCTAAATTAGTTTTCCTGTACAAATTATTAATAATAAACTATTATTTACAGAATTAGTTTGACTAGTAGTAGTGCCATGTAGAAATAAGTCCACATCGTCCTCTGTACAATTTTGCGATCATATATTAATTAACTAATTAATATAATAAAATAAGACTGACTGACTCAACTCACAGCCGAAACCACTGAATGGATTTAGCGGTAATTTTGCTTACAGATAGTCATAGTGACTATACAGACTATAAATATAGATAATATTTTTGACATATTTGAGGCTACTTTATTTTAAATTAACAAACTCAGTATATAGTTTCTTAATACAAATTAGTTGTAAAGATTTTTTAAATGTGTACATCGTCCTCTACAAGGTGTGTGTAAAGAGTGTGTTAAAAGTTTGTTTAAAAAGTATTAATAGATTACTGTAACTGTTACTTGTTCAGTGTTTTATCCTTTAAAAAAGGAACGCACGAGAGGTCAAGTCTATTTTATACTTTATAGACATAATATAGACATTGGAAATGGTGTATTCACTATTACTCAATCTTTAAATTCTGAGTAGAATTTTATCGCTAATATTAATTTTTCACATAAACTATCCTTGCACTACTGTTTTATAAATAAATATAAATATAATATTAACATTTAAGAAACTGTATATACAATGAAAGATGTAAACAAAAATATAAGCATTGCATGGCTTTTTTACAAGCCAATTATGTTAGCAATCTGCAGCAAGATGTAAGCCGATTCGATTTACATAATTGCCTGCCCTTACACCCTAGCTGAAAAACGACGGTTGGGCCAGTGCTGTAACGGCAAAAATAAGTAAAACGGAGATTTAGGCAAGCTGTTTCAAGTCAATTACCTCTATCTGACTACAACAGTTCAATAATTCACTTCGTCATATAAACATTTTACGAAGGTCACACTATAAGTTTAGCGCAACTTAAAAAAATGTTATGGCCAAAAAATTATGTTTATTCCTTTTCAAAATAATCTCCTTTACATTTTAAGCATTTTTTCATGCGATTGAACCATTTTTTAAAACAGGTGGACCACAGATCTGAAGGCATGTTTCCTACGTGCTGATTGAACGCTATCACTTATCACGGCCTCTCCGCAGTTGGTAAAAGTAAAACTTCTCGTCAAATCTTTGATTTTGGGAAAAATACAGAAATCACAGGGTGCTAGGTCGGGGCTATGCGCGGGTTAATTGACGTGATGTACTTTTTCAGAACCTAAAAAGTACTTTGTTTTGTTGGCCGTGTGTGAAGAAGCGTTATCCATGGTGTAGGAGAATGCGACTTTTGGGTCGTCTTTCGCGATTTTTTTCTAACACTCTGGGTAAACAAAACAAGCAATTAACATTATTTTGACCTTCAAGTGGAATTGTACAGATGGGACCTGTAGCTGAGAAAAAAAGCGATCATTTTTTTACCAACGTTTATCATCTGTCTCACTTTTGTTGGCCTGTTCTCATTTTCAAACACCCATTCACAAGATGTCTGTTTTTTTAGGATTCAAAACAATAAATCCACGTTTCGTCTCCTGTTTCATAAACAGTATTTGAATGGCCGCGCGAGCCCGCTTCGGCTCCGCTGTCAGTTCATAAGGGATCCAACGACAGCAAAGTTTCCGAACTTTCAATTCTTCGAGTAAAATATTCTGAACTTGGCTCATACCAATCCCCAATAGTCCTCGAATTGTCTCATAGGTAATCCGGGGGTTTTCTTCAGTTAACCACTTAACAGTAGCCACATTATTTTTATTGACAGTTGAAGACCGCCCTTTACGAAATTCGTCATGTAAAGAAACTCGACCTCTCTCAAATTCAGCAAACTATCGCCTCACGGTGCTCAAACAAGGTGCTTCTCTCCCAAAAGCATTTTGAAGACGAGCGGCACAGTCTTGCGGAGAAAGAGAACTTTTAAAATCATAAAAAATCATCGCTCTAAAATCTTTTCAACTCAACATTTCGTTGCGTACGTAGAACTTTGATGTGTGATAAAAAAACAATTGACTAATTATTTCCCGCCAAATGTTTTTTTTTTATTACTAAGAAGCTCCACCACCATTGCACCATTTTAAAAATATAACAGTCGAAATTCAAATATGTAGTTCCGATTAGCTAAAGTGCAAAACTTTTAGTGTGCCCCATATATTAGCAAAATAATTTCCAGATTTTGTTTTAATTTTTCTATCTTTAAGACTATGCCAATTTTTTTGTCCTATTGAGTAAATGAGCTTTCCATAAAAATATAGAAGTCCCATGGTAGAACCCTGCCTTATTAATTGTAATTTATTTTATTTAAGGTTTTATTGTTTCGAAACAAATACTTTTTATTCTATATACATTTATGAATTCTTTTTACCTACTTGATGAAGGAGAATGTTATGAGTAGGTTTTAACATATTCCTCATATGGATATTTTATTTATTTTATGTAGCAATATAGCCCTAAACAGGTTAGCCAATTCTAATAAAAAAATATTACATCTTGAGCAGGGGTGGTTGTATTTTAATTTTAACTGTTTTTAATAAGATGATTTGGAAGCTTTACACCTTACAAAATACCTAAACAACGGTGTGATCTAATTCTATTAATTCAATATAAAAAAAGACGGATTAAAATCTTAATGCTAAAATTATAAGTAAATAATAAATTATGCATTTTGATAATAACTTATTATGCAAACAATGTACTCATTCAGTGGTTTGACTTTAAAAAAATTAGGGGTAGACAAAAGAAATATAAGCAATGTGTATTGTGTGTTGCAAGTCATACACATTAAAAACAAAATTTAAAGTCAGTGATGAAAATAAACACAATACATATTGCATTAACATCTAGAGATAGCAGCTAACAAACATAGGACTATCAATTTACCTGGATAATACAGAAAATAAAACACAGATGCCCAAAATTAATAAAATGTTAATAGGGAAATGCAATGTTAGGGTCTATTCATACTAACACAGATTCAAAGTACAATAAAACATCAATCTTAATGTGTACTATCAGCTTGGAAAGTTGATAACTAATACAGTGTTCCCATAAAAAAAAATTAATTGATTCGGAAATTCTAAATTAATATTTCGAACTAAAAGTATACAGTTACTATTCACAAAACAAGATGTAACATTTTTGAATTCAGCATAAACAAAAATACTATGATATTTTATTATACATTTCTTTATTATTAATAAAATAAAGGCCAATCTAAGCAAAATGCCTGTAAAGATGTATATTTTTTATGTTATATGCATATAAAATTCTGTGTAAATATGAGCCATCCCATATAAAGATGTTCACATATTAATTAAGCATCAAATTGAATTAGAATAACTTATCACATAAACTTACCACTATTGGCTCTGCACCCTGAGCTCCACCCTTTCAATAGAAAATATTTCATATGTATTTATTAATTACATAAATTTAATAAATACTACATACATACCAAATATAACTTATCATGTATTTCGTCCTCTTAGAATAAAAAAATATAAATATAAACTAAAACATACTAATATCACATTTTACATCCAATTAATTCAATTTAATACTTTAATAAAGATATACAAAACAACATTTTACCACTCTTTTTTACGTATACATAGCTGCTATTTCTAAATATTTAGAAAAAAAATTACAATATTAGATAACTTTACATAATTATAAATATTGTGTTATATAAAGTTTAAACATTCAAGATTACATACCAATGGCTCATCACTTTTGACCAATTGCACTATTTTCACAGTCTCCTCTTCTTCGTCAGTGTCTAAGGGCACATCAGGTAAATGTGGATAATAATCTTTCTGAGCCACTGCATCATGTGTACAAAGTATTGCCTACAAATAAAATATAATTTAAGAAAATAAAAAAAATATAAATCAAACTTGAATTTTTAAGATATTTAAATTTTTATAGTTTACTTTGACTGGATTTAAAATTATTTGTTTGGAGTCAACATTTACAAGAAACTTTTATTTTGACAGCTAGAAACACAGTTTGAATAAGAACTTTTAAAAATGATAAACCATTTTAACAATGGTTTTCTTTATGAAAATCTTCCTCAGGCTACAAAGAATATTCATAGAAAAAGGACACAATTTAAGAATAACAATAATACTTTCCACAGTACATATTTTTTTTATTATTTTTAGCCAAATGGATTTGCTATTTAAGATGCTATTGATGATGAAGATGATCAATTAGATTACAAAATTGTCTTTAATTGTAATCGCCCTGATGATGCTTAAATATAGAAACCAGTTGGTTGAAAAAATAAAAATTGTACTGAGGAAACTACAAATGTTATTCTTAAATTGTGTCTATGGAATTCCACCACGCACCAACAATAAGAAGTATGGAAAAAAGGGCCCTGGTAAGTTTCATTCTTTTATTAAACCATATTATGGGGATTAATCATGCCCCCCAAAGACAAGGCAGAGAGAGAGAGTACACACACATACACACACACACACACGCACACACGCACACACGCACACACGCACGCGCG
>NJDC01028246.1:0-21274 GCA_002245475.1 Calephelis virginiensis | reverse complement strand
GGAACGGGGGAGTGCGCTGATTGGCTCTTCTGGCTGACTAAGTATGGGGCCTTAACCAATTTCAATCATATTTTAACAGTGTGTAGTTTGATCAAACTTTAAAGATAGAATAGCTTACGTCTCAATTTATAGAGGGCGACGCCGCGGGTGACAACTAGTATAATAGAGATGTTACAGAAGGTAATGGTTTTCAAAAAGTGTTTTCACAACTAGAAATCTACATATCTCCTGAATAAAAAAATAAAAAAGTGTTCATTTGTGATTAATAATATGTTCGATGGAAGTAAGAATGTGTTTTTGCAATTCGTCTATTGTTTTTTGAAGTTATACTTCTTTTGGCGCGTTAGGAAAAAATTATGGGGGTAAATTTTTACGATGCGCGCGCACACCGTCACGAAAAACCGACATGATGAAGTTAGCTATGAAGTTAGCTATAGATAACATTTTAGTTTAAAAAAGATTTTTATCTTATTACGCCGAAAAAGTATAACTTCTAACGCGTGTACATAAGTACACACACACTTTTTTTTAGTTGTATATTCGCGCTAGTCTCTAAAATCAGTCGGAATTAAGTCTTTGCATTGTTAAACTTTTGAAGAAGGTTGTAGGATAGATATTATCAACGATCTTAAAAAGCGATGTGCGGAGGAAACCGTGGGGAACTACTAGCATTATATACGACAATGTAAACATCTACATATTGTCATTCGTGTGTTAATGACCGAGAAACTTGATGTATTAGCGCCAATTAAACCACCCGACTGTTCGGTTTATTGGCCGGTTCATTAACGTGGAAAGTCTTAAAGTATTTAAATTCCTTGAAAGGTTTGTAAAACGCAAACAGGTTTCTGAACGCTCTATGGCTTTTGAAATTGAAAAGAATCGAAACTTTCCAGAAAGCATTTGATATTAAACACACTTATTTTGTCATGCAAGTCATCTGTATGTATGTACTATGTACTCAAAAGTAAATTAAAACAGTCTTTTTTATCTTTAGTTTCAAAGCCCTGATGATGCTGTAAAAAGTGAAATCGGTTGCCTAGAAAGTAACAGAAGGTGTTAAATAAAGTATATTGTCGATAAGTACAAGACTACAAAAAAACGTGTGTATACAATGGAATTCCACCAAGTGCCGACGATAGCAAGTATAGATTCTAAATCTAAAAAAAATAACGATATCGTTATCTAATATATAAAATTCTCGTGTCAGTTTTCGTTGCCATACTCCACCGAAACGACTTGACCGATTTTGATGAATTTTTTTATGATTATCCGGTATCTATGAGAATCAGCCAATATCTATTTTTCATCCCCCTAAATGTTAAGGGTGGTCCACCCCTAAATTTTTTTTTTGCAATTTTCCGAAAATTTTTTTTGTTTTTATTTTTTTATGATACAGCATATAAAAGTACATACAACCCTAAATTTTCACTCTTTAATCACCAACCCCTATTTTTTAACAGTCATTTTTTATCCCGGGTCGATAACTGATTAATCGTCATTTAATTAGTTATATGGCAAAACAACGTTTGCCGGGTCAGTTAGTATCGTTATAAATATATCGTTGGTTCGAAATTAGCTAGAAGAAATTTGTACAGATATGTGTACAGTCAAGTATTAAATAGCGGTCCGGGTGTTGGACTTGACTGCATGAGGTCCCGGGTTCGAATCCCGGGTCGACCAACAAAAAGAAAATTGGATTTTTCCAATTTTCTGATAAAAAAAAATGTTGGTCGGGATTGGAAATGTGCCCGGTTGACGATAGGCTTGCCATCTATCACATTGTGGGACTTAGTGTTTTCGGCTAGTTGTGGGTGCCTTGGTTGTACCTCTGCCTACCTCTTCGGGGATATGGACGTGAAGATACTTTTTTAAACTTTTTTTTTGAGGATAGACCAGCACCCACAACTCACCTGATGGAAAGAAGTGCGGTCAAAGATGACGATTTACTAAGTTAGATTGATATGTATTTACTCAAGCTATAAATACTTCTAAGTTGAACTTTTATTATGATTAGTTTGAAGATTTAAAAAAAAATCAAAGTTATAAAAAATGTTCCTTTTAATAAAAATTAAGAAGTTTTTGCGTACTATAGCGTGGTAGATTGAGTAAGCACCCAAAAACTGTGCTAACACTTTAACACTTGTATTCTGGCAATAATCTTTTTTTTACTTCACATACGGCCAATGTTAATAATGTATCTCAATCTAATGGATTTCAAGCAATCTAGATAGCTGCGTATCCGGCGGCCTATCCCATACCTAATTGCCATATTTATCCAGTCCACAGATATGTTATTGGCAAGCGATAACATAAAAATGGATCAAAATATCAATCTTGGACAGCAAGTTTTGCAAGCGATTGCGATTTTGTCTGTACAAGCGATTGTTGTGACGAGGTTCTAAAAGTTACTAACGGCACAGAATGCAGCTATATAAAAAACCGCCAAAAGAAACTGAAGCTGAAGAAGAACAGTTGACAACAAATAACACAGAGTTACGCAAAAGTAAATACTTGTAAAGCCGTTTAAAAACATTGCATCAAAAATTTGATATTGTTGAGCAAAACTAGTTCAGACTGTGGAATCTTACTGGACGATAAATGTGCTTCGTTCACATTCCATTAGTCTTCGTGAATATATTGAATGGCAATTAAATAATAACTGCTCTTTTAAATTAATTACATTATCTATATTTAATGTATTTCTGTATATTACTAAGAATTAGAACTAGAATTTTCCCCGTTGGTCCGAGTTTGTTGAGTAGCTCCCGTGTAGCTCCCTGTCAGGCAGCTCGTTAGAGGTCAATATATAGGTCAGTACCAACAAGACCACAGGTGTACTGTGCAACTTGTCCTGGGAGGGATCCACCGCCTTCGGTATTCCTGCCGCCACTTGACTGACTGATTTCATCATGATCTGGTCCGGAGGGTAGGATAGCCGGTAAACTTTACAGTACAAACTCGGCCTTCGAGCTTGTGATCGACCTTTGTGGAGTGCAATCAAATTCTGTTGATGATGCTTCGGTTGCGAAGTGAAATAACATTGAGTTTTGTGTATTTTTTTTTTGTGTATATAAGTGTGTGTATTATTGATGCTAAAACAGTTTAGTGTTGTGTGGAACTAGATATATGTATATGGGGTCTATGGCTTCTGGTAACTCCAATCGATTCATAACGCACTGTCTTTCCTGTTTTGTTATATGTACATTTGTTAGACAGGAAATTGCAAATTAAATAATTTTATTTGGATTTAAAAACATTGCTTCTGTGGTCTAGCAGTCTTGTGTCGGACTTGACTCCTTGATGTTGGTCCTATCAGAGTGTGGGACTTAGTGTCTTCGGCTAGTCATGGGTGTCTTAGTTGTGCCTTTGCCTAGTACTTCGAGGATATAGGAAAATATAGTTTTAAAAAAACTTTGCCCGGAATTCAAGAAGTGACCGATTGGCCTATCATATTTGACTAAGTGCCTTCGGCTAATCGTGGGTGTTTGTTTATCTGCCTACTTCTTCGGAGTTTGCGCGTGAATATACTTTTGACTTTAGAGTTTATTATAAACTAGTTTGTGTCACAAAAACTGATACCATTGTTTAGTGAAACTAGTTCAGCCCATAGAAACATCTTATTCCACCATGTACCTCGGTCACATTCCATATTGTCTCTCTGATTCGATTCAAGCGCAATATAATAATGGTTCTCAAATTCGTGTCGCAACTTTTATTGTTGCGGTTAGCGAAGTAATTCGGTTTTTTGTACTTTCACTGTTTAAATTGATTTTGCAATATGTGTGATATTTAATGGGACTGAAAGTCAGTCAGGATTTCCTAGTGGTTAGACTAATACGTCATTCATAGACACTAGCTGTTTCTATAAATTTTAAAGAAAAAAAAAACTTCGCCCCAGACAGGATTTGAACCTGTAACCTTTCGTCTCAAGCCGACGAATGCTCTAACCAATTGAGCTACTGAGGATTAACGGGTAAGAAAAGAATTAAAAATTTCGCCACGGGACTTGAATCCTCAGTAGCTCAATTGGTTAGAGCATTCGTCGGCTTGAGACGAAAGGTTACAGGTTCAAATCCTGCCTGGGGCGAAGTTTTTTCTTTCTTTAAAATTTATAGAAATTTAACCCAAGCACAGGGCAAGTGCTAAAATAAAAATACTAGCTGTTTTTCTTAATAAATACCGTACTAATATTCATTCCACGATTATTGATAATTAATTAGACTCTAAATGAGGTATTGGCCTTTGCATGATACAGTATACCTAAACAGTGGCTAAACTACTCTCAAAGACTGAAACACGACAGTCGCGAACACTGACATGATGAAATACGTAAAGCGGTGGTACTTATCCGGATGAGTTACAACACACCTATATACCACGTAGTATAATTTGATTTATTAGTTACTGGTGACAGAGGTGGTGTCTGTGCAGCAACTGGCTGGGGTAGGGATCCACTGCCTTTCCTATTCCTGTCATCATAATGACTATTTCATATTCGGGTTCGGAGTGTAGGGTAGCCCAATTGCACAATTGGCCTAACAGTCCGGCTAAAGGACAGCAACGCACCTACAACATCTATGGTGTCTATAGGCTGTGGTTATCTCTTACCATCATGGTGGCCGCGTCCTTGTTCTTTGCCTTTTGCCATAAAACAACGTTACAAATATGTTGATGAATCAACCATAACGTTTAATTGAAAAATGTCGAATGAATAAAAAGTTAAACCGTTACAATCATAACTGCTATTAATAAGTAGAATTCCCAACGATCTTCAGCGGTAAAAACTGACCACATTTATCATCTATAGGTTCATGTGGTAGCAAAAAGATGAACTATTACTTCCTCGTGGTACGTGCTCATACAAAAAAGAAATTGTATTTAAGAATCAGTACGAATGCTTGGATGATTACTGTTAAGTGTTATTGAAGGATTTTTAATCTTCACGAACAATTCCAGAAATAACTAGTTATAGGTACATTTTACATGGAATATTCTGCATCATCTGTAGTATCTGAAAGTATTTTTTTTCTATAGTATTTGTTTTTATATGATAGGTCAGTTAACAAGCACACGGGTCTCCTGATGGTAAGAGATAACCGTGGTCTAAAGACACCATAGACGTTACAGGTGCGCCGCTGTCCTGTACAAGGGATGTTAGGCCAGTTGTGCTTAGCACTGCCACCAGTGGCCTTGTTGGTAGTGATCTATATTATAACTAGTGCTTGCCTCTTACGAGTTGCCTGGAAGAGAGGCAGATGGCCTATTCTACTCAGCGGAAGCTCTAATTTATTTTTATCTTATTCGTTGATTTCTTTAAAATACAACAAGTTTATTGTATGTACTGAATACACGGAGGTACGTACAAAAATCGTATTAAGTAGAACTCAGATTTTGGAGACAGAAAGAGGCCACCTGATTATGCCTACGAGTAAGAGGCGAGCATAGATGAAATGGGCCTAAACTAACAAGGCCTCTGGTGCAAAGATATGCAGCAACTTATCTGGGTAGGTATCCATTACTTCCACCATAATGACAATGTCATGTTTAGGTATGGAGGGAAGGGTAGTTAATAGAGTTGCACAGTTGGCATAACATCCCGGCCATAGGACAGCGTCGCACATATAACATCAATGGTGTTGGTTGTCTCTTACCATCAGGGGAGCTGCGTGTTTTTTCGTTGTTCATCTCACATAAAAAAATACACAATACACAGACTGGGTGTAAGCGACATTTATGTTGTAATCCATTCAGAAGATACATCTGTTAGGATACTGGAAGGCAAACAAGCAGACGGATTTCCTGATGGTAAGAAATTCACGCCACCTAAAGACCCCAAAGGTGGTAATAGTGCGTTGAAAACCTGAGGCCGGGACTTGAGACTTCGAGTAACAGTAAGTTTATCAACTACCTTATCCTCCGAACCGGAACACGTCAATAGCAAGCACTGACGTTATGGCTGTAGGAATAAATAAGGCGTTGGTACCAATCTGGACGAGTCGCTGCGAAACTACCACCTAGTATGAGTTTATTTCGTATATACCAAACAAAGGCAACTTTGATGTGTCTTTATATGTTTTTAATAACTAAACTCTACCACCTGATCTGAAGGCAATCACACACTGAGATGATCCGGCAAATGAAACTGAGCTGGTTTTTCTTTTGTCCCCATAAAAAAAGTATCTTCACGACTATATTCCCGAAGAGGTAAGCAGAGGCACAACCAGGACACCCACGACTAGCCGAAGACACTAAGTCCCACAATGTGATAGGTGGCAAGCCTATTGCCAACCGGGCACATATCCAATCCCGGGCAACATTATTTTTATTAAAAAATTGAAAATGTACATTTTTTACTGTCCAACCTGGGAATCGAACCCGGGTCCTCGAGAAGTTAAGTCCAACGCAGGACCGCTGGACTGCTGGATTCTTTTTTTAAATAAAAATACTGAAGTCTGCCACCGGATCTGAACGCAGCCACGCACTGAGAAGATCCGGGGAAACAAACTATGGGGATTGTCTTCTTGCCTCAATTTGCCTACATAAATGTTTACTATCTAAATCTGAGTGTAATACAAAACTAAATATAAAGCTTTGTCATTTTTTTAATGAAATGTTAAAATAAATTCCGAGTTAGGGAAAACCGTTAGAATAAAAATGTTTAACGCACGGATATTAAATCTTCCTAGTTTTTAACCACAGCAAAACAACTACACCGTTAACTGACACTGCACGAACAAAGTTCATAATCAAATAACGTTTAGGAACGTTTGTTCAAAATCAATTTGATATTTCGTCACATCACCATTTCAGACAGTTAAGGTTCAAAGGCTTTTTTACGTTATAGACAGCGAACAAATAAGTTTCCTCCTAATGAAGAGTAGTTGCCCATAGACATCGTAGATTTGGTTATGATCTTATGAAAAAAGGAGAAAGAGGCACAACTAGGGCACTACGACCAGCCGAACATACCAAGGCTCGGTTCCTTTAAACGAATGAACTATTTAGTATTACCATTGGTGTACTGAAAAGCGACGAAGCGTTGCTCATAGTTACACAAAATATTTCTGTTAGATAATAACGAACAACCGTAGTTATATTGTTTTCTATTTGTACAAAACATTACAATTAATATGCAAAACTGTTCGTTTCTTAAATATAAGTACCGGACATGGGTCCCACAATGTAATAGGTGGCAAGCTTTTTGCCAAACGCGCACCCATCCAAACTTGGGCAACGTTATTTTTATTAGAAAATTGAAAATACAAATATTTCTATTGTATTTTATTTCCCGAAGCGGGGATCGAACCCGGGACCTCAAGAAGTCAAGTCTGACGCCAGACCGTTAGACCACAGATTGTTTGGTATTAATAATGAGATGGTGAATGCGAAAGCGACTCCATCTCGCTCCTATCCGGTCGCCCGCCTTTAAAGTTATCGTATGGATTTTAGACAGTTTGAGTGTTTGATGCTGCTCTCCCCCGAAACATTGGCGGAAACGAACGATCTTGTGACAGAAGTTGGTAGCCAAAACGGCGGCGACGTGGCACTAATGTTGAAAAACTGGTGGACAGCTTTACCTATATGAGCAAATGTAGTTCTTATTCTTGTTATGTAGTAAAAATGGCAGTGAAAGTTTTCCGCCTAATTAAAACGAAACTCGACGTCTGCAGATTTTGAACACCAAGATGTTAATGCAGCTGACATTAAGAGGTTGTCATTATCATTAGGTATTTATCGTTGGCTCCTTGTAGAACTTTAATTGTCCTTTTGTGAAGAAAATAAAAAAAAAAAACTTTTGTGCACTATGGTGTCGTTTAATCACATTTTTTTTGTATTTCAGGTAAGAATCAAAACAAGTAGCAGCTATAAATCTTAAACAAAAACAAAATGTACCTGTAGGTAAGTGATATTCTTTTACACATTACAAGAATGAATCTAACCCAAATTAAGAGAATACATGCTTGTTTTATAACTTAAGAACTCAGATCAAGAAACAAAGAGTAATTTAAAGTTTGTCCCTATCCGGAAGCAAACCAGAGCCATGCGAACACCTCAGCCAACCACTCTGACTAGAAGGTAAGTCTTGTAACGTTTTGCTAGAGTTGTTGGAAAGCATATTATATGGGTCCTTTTCACAGTACCTACTTAAAAAAACCAAAAAAATATTAAAATCAATAACGACCTAATTTTATAATTTAAAAGCAGTTAATTTGCAAAAAACTGATTTCAGTTGCAATAAATATATCTAATAAATAGAACTTTTAATACACAAATAATTGTAATCTTTGCTCAATTTACCTGGAATTTCATTCATTTCATGGATACAGATTTAGTGGTAATTTAATCATCAAGGTTTAAGTCCGACTTAACCTGCAGCTCTCCCCCGAAAGTCGCATGTATTTGCGAAAATTTATCATTAAAAACAGGACATATGTGTGATTCTATCGAACTTTTGCTTGAGACCTAAATTCTCGGCCTCAGGTTGGCAGCGCACTATTATCTTTTTTGGTGTATTTAGGCGGCGTGAGTTCCTAACCAACAGGAAATCCGTCTGCTTTTATGATATCATAAAAAAACTGTAAAATCAATACCGAAATGACGCAGTAATCGATAAAAGAATATATGAGAGTGGAATATTAATATTTGAAGTCGGTTAAAAACTGTTGAATTGTGAACCTCTTCCTTCGAGTCGGTTAAAAAATCAAATCAAGAAGTTAAGCCACTGTAATTGGCACTGCAATAACGGTATGTCGGTGCTAAGTTGTACTGAAGGTTGGAATCCGTTAACCGTACGGGTGGGCTGCGCTCACGACATCCGCCGGTCACGGAGACGGCCGACCACTGACGTACACCCAGTGCACTTACTTTTTCAAGTTGTAGGCTGAAGTTAGGGCACTGTTTGTGCACTTGTAGATTAAAGGGTTTTATGCAAATAAAAATCCTGAAATGTAATTTGATATAGAGCGTGCGCGTTAAAAACGTAAGACTTGTTTAAAACATCTGATTCTGAACATTGATTCTTTTACTCCGTGGTTTTGTAAAGTGCCCATGATGTGTGAAATGTCTAATAATAATCGTCTATCTGATTTTAGTTGTTTTTTATTCGGCTTCAACAAATGAAATGTTAGGCAAAAATAAATCAATGAAACAAGAAAATACAAAAAGTGTTACGATGTACGTTAATATGTTTAAGGAAATGTTTGCTTAAGACACGTAACAGGAACTCCGTGGTCTAAGTAAACGATATCTGATGTTTCCAGTTTGACATCAATCTGATTCCAATAGAACATTTTTGATAAATAGTTCAAGGCAATCACAAATTTATCAGAAATATAATATTCGTCAAAGAGCTTCATCTCCAAAAAAAAAATGACAAATGCTTTGTAAACTAAAAGTTAAAGCACTTTTAGGAAATTAATCCCAAGCACGATAAAAGATGTTGAAACTAAAGTAAATAAAAACTTCTTTTTAAATCCATAAAAACATTATATTTTATTAACAGTGAACAATAAAGAAGCGATGTGCATACTCTATACGAATGATTGTTCTTAGCCATTCTGTCTATTTTCAGTCAAAAAGCACGAATGTGGTATGTTTCAATGATCTCTCACTGCCATTTATGTTGATGGAATTTATGAAGCAACGGTTTTGTGTTTCAAGGCTTTGACATACTTCCACGTGTTTTAAGAAATATGGTACTATCTTATTATTCTTATAAGGTTGAATTTTATTCCTGTGTTATAAAAGCTTTTCTGTATACAATATTCTTAAAACATATATTATATGTAACCTATTTTTCATTTTTAATCTCAGAAAATAAAATTGCACTCTTCGGAAAACAGGTGCTTAATATAAGTATCTTCATGCCTATATCCCCGAAGAGGTAGGAAAAGGTACAATCAGGCATCCACGACTAGCCGAAAACACTAAATCCCACAATGTGATAGGTGGCAAGCTTATCGCCAACTGGGCACATATCCAATCTCGAGAAACATTTTTTTATTACAAAATTGGAAAAATCCTATTTTCTTTTTGTTGCCCGACCCGGGATTCGAACACGGGACCTCATGCAGTCAAGTCCATTACCTGAACTGCTAGACCACGCACCAAGCGTTATTTAATCAAAATGAATACGGTAGGAGATGAATTTTTTTTAAATTAAAGGAAAGGAAATAATCTTTAACATATAAAATACAGATAAGATATTTTGTATGGTATCGCTACGCTTAGCATAAAGTTTTGCACTTTCGAATCGATAATTGTAAACTTGCGTTACGTTAGCACCCGTAATCATAAATTAATAAACATATATTTACTCGTTAGTAAACATAAGTAGTTTTTTAAGTAAATTATTTTTAGCTTTATTCCCGTTTAATGACATTTTTTGACGTATTTTTATAACCAACTTGGAAATAGGAGCAGCTTATGTATTTTTTATGTATGTTAATCGTTTCGGCCGTCAATTCTGAACTGATTTAAAAAGTGAAAAAGCCCGAGGTAGTTCCGCTGCCGCTAAGTTTGGGATCTGATAATAAAATCCCACGGAAATCGAAGATAATACTTAATATTTGTGTACGAATATAGATAATTTACTTATTGAAATCGAAATCGGCATTTTGTGGTTTTAAATTATTTTACTATGTTACTAAATTTTATTAATTGTTGACTTTGTTCTCAGTTTTTTTGACATAAAAAGGCCCCCTACAAGTGGCAATGGTATGTTGCCAACTTGGAGCTGTCACGTGCAAAACTCTTATAACTAACGACTAATAGTAATAACCTATCTACACATTAGGACAGTACTAGAGGTTTGTTGTTAATTTTTGTTGATTATTATTGAAAAATGACAGCGGTTACCTGCGACTGATCTAAAAGAGCACGATCTCTTATCTTAGATATGTTATTAATGACTGGCTGCCGTATAATCCAGACCGGTAAACGACAGTGGATTGCCACATGTCTGACTCGAAGGCGGCAAGAACAGATAAGATGGCAATAATCCAGACAAGTCGTCGCAAAACTCGCTCCTATTCATCATCCCTCAGCCCAGATGTTAGACAATTAATAACGCCTCTTATGAGATAATAGCAGTGATCGCGACTTTCTCAGCGTGTTATTTAACAGAAAAAGTTTAAAATAAAAGTAGCCTAAGTTACTCATTACATCAGCTCCAGCCAGTCAAAGTACCGTCAACAGCGGTCCAGTTGTTTTAGAAATTATCCGGAAGAAACAGACAGACAGACAAAAATTGTAATAAAACATTATTTTGGTATATGTACCGTTTATAAATGCATATTTATGTAATAAAAAGCGGTTATTTTAATGTTACAGACACTCAATTTTTTATTTATTTGTATAGATTAGCTATTCTTCAAAGAGCCCAGAACCACGATAATCAATGTGTTATATAGACATCAATGGACTCATAA
Organism: Calephelis virginiensis; assembly: GCA_002245475.1. Taxonomy (NCBI): domain Eukaryota; kingdom Metazoa; phylum Arthropoda; class Insecta; order Lepidoptera; family Riodinidae; genus Calephelis; species Calephelis virginiensis. The sequence continues at coordinate 9,842 of NJDC01028246.1, read as the reverse complement.
ACCACTTAACCGATTATAATAAAATTCGCACACCATGTGCAGTTCGATCCAACTTGAGAGATAGGATAGCTTACATCTCAATTTATCGCGGGCGAAGCCGCGGGTAACAGCTAGTATAATATATAAACATAAATTTCTGTTGCCCTTGAACGGCATTGTTAGTACGTTCCTATGAAAGGTAAAGCAATAAGTTTAGCCAACATAAGAAAACTTAAGAGTTAGGTGTTCATAGTTAAGATAGTACGACGTCTGTCGGGTCTGCTAGTTGGTATAAATATTTACTCTCGTACTTTTTTTGTAGCCTTTATCTCAGTAACGTGTCTGAATAGGCGTGATTAAGCAACAAATATTCAAGTATTTTAAAACCTCGCGTTTAGGATATTAATGGTACCAAATGGTAACCATAAAAACCATAGTTGCATTTACATATTGATTAGTTTAAATGCTCGCATTAGGCAATTAATCGTGTATAATGAGACGACCTGCTGAGGACAGCCCTACACGTCAGTTAAACGTTTATTTATATTAATGAAGTTTATTTTCATTAATTACATATAACACGGTATTCATAGACAAGTATAATATATATTTAATAGTGTATATTATAATTTACGATTTGTTGATTTTGTATCATGTTGTGGTTTGTAATGCGTACGGGACCACCCGATGGTGGTATGCTGTCATTTTTTATTCTACTTCATTTTTCAAACTACCTGTTAGCGACGGCTTCGGCCGCGAAGTTATTTAGTTCTCCAGCCAGAACTTAGAAATATTGGATATAAAAGTAGCGTCCTTCTCCAAGGTCTATTTCTTAGCTTAATTCATTAAAAGCTGATTAGGCTCTCTATGTCAGTTAAACGTTTATTTATATTAATGAAGTTTATTTTCAATAATTACATATAACACAGTATTCATAGACATGTATAATATTTACTTAATGGTGTACGAGTATATTGTAATTTACGATTTGTTGATTTTGTATCATGTTGTGGTTTGTAATGCGTACAGGACCACCCAATGATGGTATGCTGTCATTTTTATTCTACCTAATTCATTTTTTAAAACTACTTGTTAGCGACGGCTTCGTCCGCGAAGGTATTTAGTTCTCTAGCCCGAACTTGGAAATATTGGATTTAAAGTAGCGTGTCCTTCTCCAAGGTCTCAACTATTTCTTAGCTTCATTTATTAAAAGCTGGTTAAGCTCTATACGTTGGCAAAACGTTTATTTATATTTATGAAGTCTTTTTTACACATCATTATTGTCTACTTTAATTTACGATTTGTTATTTTGTATCATGTGGTTTTTAAGCAAAGGACAGGACAACCCGGTAGGTATTCATTTTTGTTCTACTTATTTGTTTTAAAGAACTACCTGTTAGTGATGGCTTCGGACGCGAAGTTATTTAGTTCTCCAGCGAGAACTTGGAAATACTGATTGACTGGATTTAAAAGGAGCGTGTCCTTCTCCAAGGTCTATTTCTTAGCTTAATTCATTAAAATCTGGTTAAACTCGACACGTCGGTTAAACGTTTATTTATATTAATAAAATTTATTTTCATTAATTACTTATAACATGTACTTAACGATGTGTATTGTAATTTACGAGTTGTCGATTTTGTATCATGTTATGGTTTGTAAAGAAAACTGCCTGCTGGTGATATGTTGTCATTTTTATTCTACTTCATTTAATAAAAAAAAAACTACCTGTTAACCACGGCTTCGCGTGTGGTCCATGATATTAACTATTTCTTAGCTTAAATTTATTAGAAGCTGTTTTACTATTTTAATAATTAAACAAAAGATTCGTAAAAACATACAAACTTTTAGGTTTATACTAATAGTTCCAGCTTAACACGATTTTCCTGGAAAGTTATGATGAAGTCCAAGATAAATGGTTAATAAAAAACATCCTATTGCGTTGGTACGAGTATAATTGTTATGTCAAAAGTTCAAATACAAATAGTACCCGCTTAAACCACTTTAATATTTAGTAATTGAGGCACACAAAAGATACGTATTTCAATTATCAAAAAATAAGGGTAAAATAATGTAAAAAAAATACTTTCATGTCTACGTTTGTTCTTTTTCCTAATGCTGGCATAACACTGAATAAATTGTCCAAGAAACCGTCTCTGTTCCATGTTAAGCGGTCTTCCACGTCTGTTTGATTTAAAACTATCGTATTAGAAACCAGACGGATGTACGTCTCAGCTAGTTGTCCGTAGACCGGTTCTGAACGGCCCCATTTCTTTGTGCGCGTGAGTAAAGCTTAGGTTACACCGTGCACGCTGGACAGAAATTCCCGCATGAAATCCTCGCAGCAGCTGTCAGTAATATATTTTGACAATCTCTGCGTTAGGACAAAAAGTTTATAATGAAAGGTGCTGCACTTATAGAATAAAGTAATTTACGATTTCGTATTGTCGCATAAAATCTAATGAACGATATCATAGGAATTTTAGCAGAGCGATATTGTCAAATTTTTGGTGTGGGTTCTCGACTACAGAGGTTCCAGCATCTACTGTAACTAACGACCACGAAAAGAAACAATCTGTAACACCGTGTAAATTAAAGAAATATAACGAATTATTTCTAATTTGATTTTTATCACCACTGTGGTGTAGCGGTCCAACGTCGAACTTGATTTCTTGAGGTTCCGGGCTCGATACCCGGCAACAAAAAAGAAGAAAGTATATGTATTTCCAATTTCCCGATAAAAATAACGTTGCCCGAGATTAGATATGTGCGTGGTTGGCGATAGGCTTGCCACCTATCACATTGATGGACTTAGTAAATATATCAAAGGTACCTTGAAAAAATGTTCTAGTGAATAAGTGCACTAATTGTTACCTTTGACGGCTATATAACGCCCTTAATACGACGATGCAGGTTATGCTACTGTCTACCGATAATACAGGTGCAGTAGCTATACTCGTACTGTCTCAGTAGCTGCTGTGTAGCCATAGCTTAACTATGACGGTTTTGCTGAACATAAATTCACTACTTATCCTACGTCAATATTAGAGATTTATTGATCACTTTACTCAAATATTTAATAATAACTTCCTTATTGTAGATAAAGATCTTCAATTTGTTTTGTGCCGTCTATATTTTGAAAAAGCTGAGGTTATTAATTTGACTGTATGTTTTTTGTATTTTTGTTTCGCATGTCAGCAAATAACGAGAAGATTTTTAATTGTTCGTTTTTGGATTGGTAGGTCATAATACAGACGTGGTCTTTATTATTTTTATTAACCCCCTATGCAAAAAGAGGAGGGTTATAAATTTGACGTGTCTGTCTGTCCGTGAGTCTGTCTGTCTGTGGCACCATAACTCCCGAATGGATGCAGTTATTTTAAATTAGTTTTTTTTAGTTAAAAGTAACAGCTATGTGCGAGTTTTCTTAAACATATTTAATGAAAATCGGTTGAGACGTTTAAAAGTTGCGGGGGTGAAACTGGGGAGATTAACCGATTTTTTAATTTTAAAGGGAAATTAAGCTTTTGTGTTGGTTTTTTTTTCAAATTTAAATTTACCATGATTCGACAATTAATTTTTGAGTTATACTTAATTATTCATACATTGTCATGCTTTATTGGCAATGATCGGACTCATTAGCTACCTTGCACACCACAATGTGGTAGAATATGTTGGTACGAATAAGTATTCCGTAACAACTTTTAAACACACATATTCCTCAAATTATTAAATTTTAATTTTCAAATATTTAATCTAATTTGATGACTATGGTGTGACTTTCAACAGAGTAGTTCAAATGTAAGCAAGGCATACAATATGTACTGTTATAAGTTTTTCATATCGCCTCTGTGGTCTGGAGGTCCGGCGTTGGATTTGACTTCTTGAGGTCCCGGGTTCGATTTCCGGGTCGGGAAACAAAAATCATCGATGGAAAATGTGTATTTCAAATTTTCTTACGAAAATGACGTTGCTCGGGTTTGGATATGTGGTCGGTTGGTGATAGGCTTGCTACCTATCACACTGTGGCACTTAGTATCTTCCGCTAGTTGTGGATGCTCTGGTTGCGGCTCTGCCTTCTTCTTCGAGGAGATGGACGTAAAGACATTTTTCATTAGTTAGAAAGATTTTACCCATAAGTTCCAAAGGAGGTTATGGTGAGCTGCTAGCTATCGTGTTCAGTTTCCTGAGTGATATCAGACCGAATCACGACAGTAGCAAGCACTAACGTTGAAGTAATTCGTAATCTAGAGGTACCAATAAGGCCGAGTTGTTGCTAACCACCTAATCGTGATCACAGTGCTAGTGACACAAACCGACGCTCGCACTTTACAAATTGCTTTGAAAGAAATCCGTTATTCATGCCTTTAATTCAAACACTTCGACTTTTATTTCAAATTCAATCGAACCCGGGACCAATACTACGAAATTTAAAGCTATATAAACCTAATTACCCAACCCGGCTACTAAAAGTTTGTGTAGATTAAATCATTGCTAATATATTGAATGTTACCATCCTTGCACTTGGTGAGACTCCATTGTGTATTTTTTTAATATATGAAAACACTTGCACTGTTTCGCTTTATATAATAAAAAAACATAAAATGATAATATTAGACACCCGGTTTCTCTTTTAGAGCATCTTCAGGTTCAGGGCTTAATTGTTCAGTTTTTGGTAGTTAACGTAACGTATTGTTAACAACCAAAAACGAAAGCTTGGCGGTTAATGTCGGTACATTGTCATCATATTTCGGAACTTGTAAAAATTTTGCACTGTTTCACTTGACACATATTTTTGAAATATATAATGTGAAACAGTGCAAGTGTTTTCAGATATCAAAAAAAAGCATTGTTTTTCTATTTTCACTGCAACTTTTCCGGTTTTTATTTTCATAAAAACCGTCTTCTAAAAGAATTTAACTAACACAACAAAAAAATAATGCGAAACTTCAACCGTTTCAGCAGAGCACGCAGCGGAAGCTCTCAATAAGGAAGAAACTCTCCTATTTTGAAATATTATTTCTCGATAAATGGGATATCTAAAACTCAAAGAATTTTTCAAATAAGACCAGTAGGTCCTGAGATTAGCGCGTTCAGTTTTATAATAGTAAGTAGAAATAAACAAAACATTTATGTTTCGTTATTCCATTTGCAATCGTACATTAGCTACCATTTCCCAGACCAGAATAAACTGTTATTTTATTCATTGATTCTCAAATTAACAACTAACATGAAACCGAGCTTAGAAGGCTTTCCCTTTTCTGGCTAATGATTACGTATGCAATCCTTGGTTAAATTGGTAAAGATTATGCTTAAGACTTATGGGTTCACAGCTTAGGGTTGCCACAGTCGCCCTCCTCTTTTTAATCTAGTAGGCCACTAAATTATTTTAGCAGTGCAGATTTCACTCTCTTACCTATTCTTATCGCAGTAACTCAATTCTCTCCATTGTCATATCTACGTTGGGGTTAAAGACTATAGAAGACTTAGTAGACTTGCACACGTGTCCTAAGAATCGAGCTGAACTGCTAACGCCTGTTTCTCGCTATTTTTGACAAAAAAAATTATGACCTAATAAATGTCTTGTGTAATTGAACATATTAAACCTAATGGGACTTTTCGATCCAACTGTACATTAGAGTATTCCAGTAAATGTAGTAGTAATTGTAGCTTCTAAAATTTAAAAGTCTTGTTATAAAAAAACGACGGGTTGCACTCCGGGAGTGCCGGCAGAAGTGAAAACTTGAATAACGTTGTGCTTTTTTGATATTTTGGAATGGTAAGGGAATAATTTTGCACGAATTGCTTTAATGATCAGTATGAAAGTACTATCATTTATGTGGTAGAATACAATATTCATTTACACGTATACGAACATTCGCGCAAACGCCTTGCGCCGTCTTATTCACGCAAGCGCCCTGCGTCACATGTCCTGACGCGAGTTTAGAAGTTTTTACCCATTCTAAAAAAAGTGCGCAACGCCGCTAAAGAAGTTTTCACTTCAAAAAAATAAACAATCGTTAAAGATTGCTTAAACTTGGGTTCTCGACAAATAACGTGCTGCCATGTTATCCACATGTATCAGTTGGATGTCAATTTTAAACAGGCTACTAATTTTTTTGTGGTTAGGAAGTTGATGTTTGTCTTAAAATTTATTAACCAGACGGAAGACCTACATTCGGAACTTTGTTACGCAATGCGTTTCGATAATAATTAGCCAAATCTATGGTCGCACGCCAACCAGTATTTTTTCGGTATCTACGGAATTTAGTGGATTTGTATGGGCGCCATCTTGTTTCGAATTTTCGAAACGAAAGAATTCCGAATATACGTGTCGGACTAATTAAATCAAAGGAATATAATAGTTTAAAGTCGCGGGTGTGGATTTAAAAAAAAAACAGAATCATCCGATTTTATTGTCAGTGTCATTATTTGCAAGTTAAATGTCAAATATAAACTTGTTCCGCCTGTTTATAATTGGAAAATTAAGGAATCAATACAACTTCCCATACAAGTATTTCCGGGCAGGTTTAATTGATCCTTTGCCTTAAATATAAATCATCAGCACAGCGGTAATTAGGATAGTTTTTTCTTAGTCGAGAATCGTACAGTAGGACGGTATCATCCGTATTTTTTTTATAATATTGGAAGGCAAGCAAGCAGATGGATTTCCTGATGGTAAGAAATTCACACCGCCTAGAGACGCTAAAGGTGGTAATGGTGCGTTACCCACCTGGACGCCGACGGGGTGTTAGGCCTTGAGCAGAAGTAAATTTACCGGCTACCTTACCCTCCAAACCGGAACGTGTTCCGGTTTGACGTTATGGCGGCAGGAACAAGTCAGGCGGTGGTACCAATTCGGGTGAGTCGCTGCGAAACTCTACCACCTAGTACGATGTAACGATGTTAGTGACGGTAACCCTATGCTCGCCTTTTACGAGCTGCCTGGCTCCTAGGAAGGCAGATGGTCTATTCTGCAAAGGAGCCCGGACCAACACAGGGAATATATGATAGGTATATTATGTATGATATATACACGATTGAAAAGGTTCACTACATATTTTATTATTCAAACGGCTAATGAATGAATGGATTTTTTGCATAAGAAGGTATTTTAGGAATATTTCAACAACCGTCTTTAAGGAAGTAGTGAATAGGCACCTTCTAGCTCAGTATGATTCAACCTTTGACTACTTTACGTTTCATTAAGTAAGATATATAATATCATCAGTATCATATAGTATCATCATTATGATATTAGGAGTCTGATACTCCTAATATCATAATAGATATAAAAAATATAAATACAAGTATGAGTATAACTGAGGCCTATAGACACCATAGATACTATAGGTTCATTATTACCAGGCCTAGTGTTCTAATTTACCGGTTACCCTTAGCTGACCGGAACGTGACAATGTTAATCATTTTCATAATGGCGACACAGGAGAAGGTAAGGCGGTGGGTTTCTTAATGGACAACTTTCTATACTGTACTCTGTATACGGCAGTAGTGTAACAGTGATAGTGGTCTTATTGGGGATGCCCCACGCTTTAGTGTACTCGCTGCTTAGGAACACCTCAAGGTTTTTCTTTGAGTTGGGAATCCGCTTCCCTACTCTTCTTACCTTTGCAAAATTAACCCAACCCCAGTCACATTATCACTCAATATAGCTTGGTCCATGTAGCCATTGCTTTTACAAGTTTGTTTTAAGTGAAAACTTCTTTAGCGGCGCTACGCACTTTATTTGGAATGGGTAAAAACTTCATATACTGACCTGATCGAAAATTCGTAAGGCGGCGCAAGGCGCTTGCGCGAATGTTCGTGTAGTCATGTTTGTGTACGAGTTTTTACTTCTGCCGGCACTCCCGGAGTGCAGCCCGTCTTTTTAATTATTACTTATTGATTTTCGGCGTTAATATATTTGTTTCCGTAGCTTTTCCATTTATTTTAAACAAAACTATATTTTAGGTATATTTCCTGCAGTTTATACCCTATCTCAGGATGTGAAGGGTACAGCAAACAATCCTTACTTTTGTTATCTTTAATCTTTTGTTTTGTTCAATGTTCTGAACATAACAAAAATAATTAAGTGCAATAATACTGTAATAACCGACTCCCAACTATTTCATTGGGTACTACGTTTGATAACTCTTTTTTTGAATGATAGTGAATGATTTCAAAATGCTCCCACATTATTTTTTTCCGTACTAGAAGTTTTTGACTTAATCCAGTAGTCGAATCATAACAAAATTAATAATATCAATTGACATAAAGATAAAAAAGAATAACCATTTTAATCGGTTTCTTATTGGCTGTATAATCGCGGAAAAGACACAGTCGAATTGAAAACCTCCTCCTTTTTGGAGTCAGTTAAAAAGGTAAATAGTAATTTCGAAAATGCGTTACGTCTTCAGCATGTTCTAGTATATGCTCTACTTATCCCATTTATTTTTTGATTAAATATATGGAACCTACTCATGAACTCCTACGATTGTATGACAGATCTGTCAGGTAAAGCATAATCAAAACGTATCTATATGTATAAAAATCAATGCCACTTTTCGCTGTAATTTTATAACTCAAACACGGGCTCACCTATCCAAACCAAATGTATAGGTGTTTTGTTCGGACTATTAAGTAGATGGTTTATGTGAAGTTTGTACAAAATCGGTATAGCGGTTTTTCATTTCTCGCATTTTTCGTAACAAATGAATTCAATAAATGGCGGATCATTTTGTTAATTGGTATCCCCAGCCATTCATCATGCTCATAATGAAAAAAAACAAAAAGTATTGTTAATCCAAATATTTTGGATTAAGTTTTAAAATAGCTAGCGATTAATAAAATATTTTTTTGTTTTGAATAAATAAATTTGATGTTCCTTATTTATTAATACTTTTTTTTTTAATTTTCAGATTATACGTAGCGAAGCACGTATTGGGCCGCTAGTCATTTATATACGTCTGTTCTTAATATTAGGAAATAAGTCTCTTTTCAATGGTACAAATTGATTAAAAATCAATTACACAGATGAGAAACGTATGAAAGGTTAACGTGCGCTTTATGCGAATACGTAGCTCGTGTGCTAATGACCTAAAACAACTTTTTGTGTATGTAACGGAACGGTACACTCGAGTTGTTGACGTCCATCTGGATCTTTTGGATGGTTCTTGTATAAACAACTTTAAAATTGAAGTACGATGTTACAGGTGTGTGGATTTTCTTATGAATTACTTAAGTAGATTGATTTCCTGACGGTACGAAATACACTTGTAAGCTTTTGTCTCTTTCCAGAAATAGCCGTGTGCTTGTTTTTTGAACTCTCAGATAAAAAAAAAACACTAAAGTAATGAAGCGTTGCCAACCTTTACCTGAGACTTTAGAAGCATCCCCTATAAATGAGATTACCCATCACCATACTTAACCACGACAGTACCGAGCACTGACGTTATTTAGGAGGAATCGGTCGTTACTTTGTGGGAATCAGTTGTAATAGTTGTAGAATTATAACCCTTTATTTAGGTTATTCCGCGGAACCAGTGCTGTATGTCACTTAAAGAAACTGCTTTCTTATCATTGTGAAATACTAGCTCCGGTTATTATCACTGACACCGTGACCGTCATTTGGTGGTAGATTTGTGATAAATAACCAATTTAAAATCGTCGCTTTAACAGATGTAGAATAATCCTTTATTTTGATAACCCTGCGAAACCCGCTAACCTTACCTATCCTAACCAAACTATTCACGCGGGAAATCTTTCAAGAAGCACGGAATATGACAAGCATTATTAATTAAGGAGCTTTTAAGTGGTCTGGTCTCAGTGATGGGCGATGGGCTTGTCACATTCTTTGTTACTTAAAA